>JAJIBD010035668.1:0-13981 GCA_021461705.1 Cryptotis parvus
GTTGGCCATCAACCTTGTAGCCTCTGTAGAGGATTGGGACTTCTCACGGCCCACCCCAGAGGGGTGGAGGGAGGAACCAATCCCAGTGCTCAGAGAGGAGCTGGAGAGATGGTGATGGATGGAGGGAGGGGCCCCCCTTGCATGCTGCCAACCCAAGTTGGGTCCTCGTGCCCTGCAGGAGGGATCCCTGAGCACAAACACTAAAAAGACAAAGCAAAACGCGAGAGGAGGGGCCTGGCTCAGCAGCAGGGCGTGCCCTATGAAGGAGGCTTTTGGTCCCGAGGATGAAGAGCCACAGAAGAGGATAAAGGGCCACCGAGGAGGTGGAGAGAACACTCCAGTTGGGTGTGGGGCCAGGCCGCATCTGGGTTCTCATTGGTGACTCTAGAGCTCCCCTGCAGGAAGAATATAAATCCGACAGAAAGTGCTTCCTGATCCTGCAGATCCTTCCTGAGTCTGGAGGTGCCCCTGAGTCCACTCAGCCGCCTTTCCCCTTGGGGAGACCCACGAGGTCCCAGGGCACCACTCGCGGCTCATCCATTGATCCTTGGCTCCCGAACGTCTCCCCAACAGATACCGGTTTTGTATTGTCTCCCCCTTTGTAAAAGGGACGCAGAGGCACCAGCCTCTCTGCACTCCCACAAGACAGGACCAGGGACCCTCCAATTCTGCAGCAAAAAAAAAAAAAAAAGGCTGTACTAAAGATCTCTTTGCCCCAACAAACATCCACCTGCCAGGAGCCCAAAAGCCAGCCTCTCTCAGACTCCCACAGCTTTGTTTTCTTGGAAAGTCTATCCCAAACAAACCCAGATTGTATCTTCAAGGCCACAAAGCCACAAAACCACAAAAGCTAACATTTACAGAGCAGGTAAACAAGCACACACTGCAGGGGAGGGACTTTGGGCAAGGGGGCTGAGTTTGTCGTGGATGAGTGGATGCCCCTCCAAGAGAGTGCGGGAAAAGAAGGGTGGTTGCATCCGAGACCCCAAGACCTGAGATGGGTCTTGTGGAGTGTACAGGGGAAGGAAGAGAAACCTGCAGAGGCTTTTCACTGGGACAACACTTGGCTAGCCCTGTCTGTCCATCGCTTCCTTCAGGAGCCTGCAAATCCCATCTGCTCTACAGAATTAGGAGTAACAAAGAAGACCAAGGTTCCGGGCTTTCTATCAGTTACAAAATGCTTTACACATCAGATCTCATCTCATCCTAATCTTCATCCCTAGTGATAAGCAATGGAGCCTTTATGATCCCCTGGGAAAAAGCCATTAGTCAGTGACATGAAGAAACACAAAAACATTTCCCTGAGATCACAAGCCCGCTGGAAACCAAGCTGCATCAAGCACAGGCTTCCGGCTTTCTCTCTGGACCCCTAAGGCATCAGCGACTTGCATCTTTATCACTTGTGTCTTGGTTCATGTGTCGTGTGAGGTTATTTTGTGACATCTGGTCACTGAAGTTCAGAAAATAAAGAATGACATAAATGGATCCCAATAGAATGTTCATCTGTTCACTATCCGAACATACAAAGAAGTGTGTGTGTGTGTGTGTGTGTGTGTGTGTGTGTGTGTGTGTGTGTGTGTGTGACCATTCCAGCAACTTCTAGGTGCTTCGTCTTGTTTTATTTTTCTTTTATTGCATCTGAATGCCAAAGTAGATTGATGCAAACCCTTAGCCAGCATTTTGGTGAAGCTTTTGGAGAAAAGATGAACGAGGAAGTGAATGAATGTCAGCTAAGCATGACTTGCAGTATTCTAGCCTGAATGCTTATAATGTGGAAGCCAACCAGAATCACCCAGAGTAAATCAAGTTCCCTTCCTCCTATTGCTGCCCTACCATTTCCCACCCGGATGCACAGAGCAAGGGTCCATCCAACAAGTTTTGTTCTTTTGGAGAGAGTGGGTAGAGGGTGCTTCAAATAAGTCAAGACCGCACTTCTAATGACAGGCTACTATGGAGGACCAATAGCCTCATTTTCCTGATGATGAGACAGAGGTCACATGATCTTTTCAAAGTCACACAGCTCAGAGAAGTTCAGGACCTGAGGACTCCCCACTTCCTCAGTACCCACAGCTCTAAGGCCACTGTGAGCCCCCTCTGAAAACCTCCCTTCTCCTGCCCAAAGCAAATCTGGCCTCTTAAGCAGTCCAAATACAGCATATTCTCCTCCCCCACCCCCCACCCAGACTGGCTTAGAAAGTTCCAGCTAAGAAGATATCCTTGTCACTGTACCCAGAGATGACAGAAGGAAGAGATTTGTGTGATGTGGGAGAAAATGAGCAAGTGCAATTTAGTCTTTTATTGCTCAGAATATTCCTGAGAGCAACACAGGACCACGGGGTCATTCCTGAGGACATCCACATCTGCCTCGGTCCCGTGGCCTGCGTGCTGGAGCTCCGGCAGAAATGGAGCTGGAGCCCTGCTCCTCACCACTCAAGGGGCAGAAATTGAACTGCTGGAGCCGTTTGTGTCCGGAGGGGGTCGGAGTGCAAGGCTCAGAGCTTTCAGGTGGGGAGGGGGAAGGCCTGGGTTCCCTCTAAAGAAAGACTTCTGGGCGTAGAATGTCAAGGTGCTTCATGAGAAAATTGGGGGAAATAAAGAGCATGTGAAGGGAAAACAGTTGAAACCAGGTAAAAAATGGTCCTGACACCACTGTGACTTCAGGTCCTGCTTAGGCTTCCTAAACAGGACAACGCATTTCCATACAATGGGCAGGCCCCAGGCTGCACTGAAGTTTGAGTAGACCTTCTCTGAGTGGTGTTCTACTGCCCCCTGCTGTTCATTTTCTTTTATGACAAAGTTACAGAAAAACATCCTTGAAATCATTTTGTACTTCTTTGGTTTTTGCAATGAGTTTAAAGTAATTTTCCATCTTTTCCCCCTCCTCACTACCCGCCTCCCACCGACTCCAATCCCTGAAATAAAACTATCTCTTGACCATCACTGAACTAAGTTATGGTATGTAATCAATTAAAGACCAGGCTCTTCTTAGCACATACACGATTTTCTCTAGATCAGAAATCAGCTTTTTTTCATCTCTCACTCATCAACTCACAAACCTATGCCATCAGTGAATAAAAAAATCTGGAAGCGCCACAGGCAAAGATAGAACTGCAAATATCACTGTTCATATTTCTCCAAACCAGTCTAGGGGAAACTGTTCTCTGAGGAAGGCCATTAGCTGCTCCAGTGATTCCCAGACTAAGAGTCTAGGGATGAGTCTCTATAATACAGTGTCCTCTAGAAAAGGGACCAGTCTGCCAACAATAGTTGGAAATGGTAACACTAGTTAGAGCTGAGTATTGAAAGTGGGTAAAGGGGATATACATGATAACTCCTTAGTGCATAAAAAAGGGAGAGAGAGGGAGAGAGACAGAGAGACAGAGAAGAGAGAGACAGAGAGAGAAAAGTGTCTACCATAGAGCATAGAGGCAGGAGGGTGGGGAAGGGAAGCAGGGAACATTGGTGGTGGGAGAAAACATGGGTGGTAGGAAGTGTGGGCTAGTGGAGGGATGGGTGCTGGAACACTGTGTGACTGAAATCCAATAATGAACAGATTTGAATTTGTCTATCTCATGGTAATATAATAAAAATTTAAAATAATAATAAATAAATTTCCTACCTCAAAATAATAATCATAATAGTAATAGTAATAATAGAGTCCTGGGTCTCCGCCCAATGCTTCCAAATAAGATTGGATAGGACTTCTGTATTCAGAAACTTCCCAAATAAATCCACCGCAGGACCTGAGAAATAGCCTAAAGTTCAAGTGTGCATGCTTAGCACGCAGCAGATCCTGGCTTGGTCCTCAGCACCACTGGAAGTAACTCCTGAGCATTAAGTAGGGGAGTAACCTTGAGCACCATTGGGTGTGGCCCAAAAACCATAAACAAGTTCTCTATAATCATGAGTCTTCCAGTTATATAAAAGCCTTATAAAACTTATAACAGGGGCCAGAGCAATAGGACAGTGGGTAGGGTCTTTACCTTGCACACTGCCAACCCGGGTTCACGCCCGAGCATCCCATATGATCCCTTGAGCACTGCCAGGAGTAATTCCTGACTACAGAGCCAGAAGTAACCCTGAGAATTGAAGGGTGTGACCCCAAAAGCCAAAAAAAAAATAGACAAAAAACAAGGAACTGTATTTATTTTTATCATTATTTTTTAATTTTGTTATACCACTGTGAGGGCTGGACATTTAATGCGATTTGGAGACAACCGCTGGACTAGAGCCC
This sequence comes from Cryptotis parvus, assembly GCA_021461705.1. Taxonomy (NCBI): domain Eukaryota; kingdom Metazoa; phylum Chordata; class Mammalia; order Eulipotyphla; family Soricidae; genus Cryptotis; species Cryptotis parvus. The sequence goes on from JAJIBD010035668.1 coordinate 4,235, forward strand.
TTACCGACTGGATCCCACGGTATGTCAAAAGATCACGTGGCCACCCACCTAGAAGATGGTCAGACTTCCCTTTCAAGACCCTGAAGGAACGGTTTGAGGCTCTTCATATTCCTGAATCAACCAGATGCCATTGGGCTACATTGGCATGTGATAGGGTCCAATGGAAATGTTACTGGCGCCCGCTCGAGCAAATCGATAAATAACGGGATTCAAGTGATCAAGTGAATTGACCACCGTGAGATAAACAATTATAAAACTGTTCATGATTAGGTTTCAGTCATACAGTGTTCCAGCATCCATCCCTCCACCAGTGCCTATTTCCCACCACCAATGTCCCCTGACTCCCCCCCACAGCTTGCCTCTATGGCAGGCACTTTTGCCTCCTTCTCTCTCTCTCTCTCTCTCTCTCTCTCTCTCTCTCTCTCTCTCTCTCTCTCTCTCTCTCTCTCTGTGTCTCTCTATGTCTCTCTGTCTCTGTGTCTCTCTCTTACTGCCCCCTTCTCTTATACATTGTGGCTTCCAATGCATATATTTAGGGGTTATCATGTATATCCCTTTGCCTACATTCAATGCTCAGTTCTAGGCTAGTATTACTACTTCCAACAATTATTAGTACACTGTTCCTTCTCTGTCTTGCCCAACCTCTGACTTTCACTACACTTGTAGTAGATTCCACCCACTGACAAGATCTCCTGATCCATGTTTTGCCTGGTCTCAGATATTATGAATGTATAAGAAACATCAAAAATCTGAAAGGTCCCCCTCAATACCTAGCAGAATGAATGGCAAGAATCTACAGAGTGCTACCACAAGATTCTCTCACAAGTCGGGAGAAAATAAAAGTGGAAGTGAAAAGGAGGAACCATTAGGAGTCAAATCAAAGACCCATCAGGAATCATGGCGTCATCAACCTTGACCACAGCAAGAAAGGCTACAACGGAGAGTCTCTGCAGGATAGAGATTACCAAGCTGGAAACACATGTACCTCGAAAGCCTGCATGGAGACTAAGGCCATGCTCAGACTTGTAAGAAAGCCAAAAGAGCAACACTACACCCTCTCTTGGGAAGTTTCTAAGATATGTGCTCCAGTTGATGTGGAGTAGGAGAGATGGGAAAAGGAAAATGTGTTAAAAGATAAACTAAGGCATATTCAAACTGTAAGAATGTATTTGAACAGAAACAGATTCCAATCAGGCAACAGTTAGGCACGAGTGCCACAGAGGAAGAGGTGAGGACTGACGTGACAGATGCTAGAGGAGGTGAGCTCCAAAGCCCAGAAAGGAAATAATTGATAGCTACAGATTCCAGCGCAATTGACTCTCTGGGGTTCATTGTCCTTAGCATTTTGGTTTTATAACCTTGAGGCTAAGATTTTGGTTGGCATATGTGAGCTGAATTGGTGTTGAAACCACCCAAGTCTAATGGCCTCTTTGTTATTATATTAGACTCCTGCAAGAGGGGTGGGGAGAGGCAAAGCAGAAATAAGTGCTCAAGACGTGGGTGGGGGCGGAGCTATAGCCCAGCGGGTAGAGCGTTTGCCTTGCACGTGGCGGCCCATGCCGGCCCGGGTTCGATCCCCGGCATCCCATATGGTCCCCGAGCACTGCCAGGAGTAATTCCTGAGTGCAGAGCCAGGAGTAACCCCTGAGCATCGCGGGTGCAACCCAAAAAGAAAAAAAAAAGACGTGGGTGGGCCTGGAAAGACAGGACAGGAGGCTGGCCAGATGGAAGCATCCTCAGCACGCCTTAAGCCCCGCCAGGAGTACTTAGGTACAGAGTCAAGTCCAAAACAAGTATGTGACCCCAAAACAGCAACAACAAAGAGACCTGCAGAGGTTGAGTCCAGAAATTCTGTTTAAATCCATAAGGGAGAGAGCAAATGCAATGTTATGAGAAGGTAATCCAGAAAACATTAGCATTTGACAAATCTGAAGATGTGCCTTCAAAAGAGAAACCAGGACGCCGAGGAACAGCACAGGAGCTGAGAGCCTGTATGAGTTCAAAGTTCCTGGTGTTTCACAGGCCCGGGGCAAAGTCCTGTCAGTGTGACTCCCCAGAGACGCTCGAATCTCCAATGGCATTACGGATGCATGTGAGTGTCGGGAGTCACTGGGGGCCCCGCAGTACCAGGACAGAAGTTCTCTTCTACCTCCGAGGCCGCCAGGGAAAGGGATGAAAACTCATGAGTCTGGTGCAGTTCCAAAAAAGGTTTTTAATAGCACAAAATCTCTACCACCACAATCCAATATAATGAAAGAATCTAGCTCTGGTCAGAATTTAGACCATGCACGGAGCCCAAGTCTCCCACCAAAAAAGAGAGGATCTCACCTGAGAGGAGTCCTACCCAAAAAGGAGCAGGAAAAAAAGGGGAAGAGGCCTCAAGTCAGTCCCCTTATATACACCAAAGTAATCCTATCTGTGACTGGGAATGTCTGTCAATAAAGAACCCTAAACAGAGTGTAGAAGGGTGGTGCCACACCCTATTATAGGTATAAACAAAGGAGTATGCCAAGGACTAATCCCTTCTTTCGAGATTATCTTTTATGTAAAACACTGGGGGCTGATATAAAGTAATACATCTTAATTTCATGGACTTCATGTAATCTAGATGGTACCCACAAGGTCCTTCTTATTTATTATCTGCACCAGGGTGATTCTGAGTATCTTGTTCTCCATATACTGAAAGGCTCACACCTCACTTGTGTGAGGGCAAACTAGTATGATCCTTCCTATGATCTTAAAGATAGTTTCAACGTAGCCAGGGTGGTAGTCTCCTGGTAAATTCTAACTGTCCCACCCTGGGTGCAGTGAGTATAAAGAGGAGCTGTGCCCAATCTAGAAAACATAGAAGTCTTAGTAGATATATAATAAGTCAGAAGTTATTCAGAGTCAGGTGACTTCTATAACTGCCACACCCTCCATCAGTGTTTACATAGAAGAGAGATTTCATTAGAATGAACCTTGGTTTAAAAACATGTAAGCTGTGAATGGGTAAAACAGCAAAGCTCCCAAACTAGCTAAGCCTGTCATCCAACATGTGAGCACCACAAAAATGGCTGGGCTGGAGAGATACAGTAATGGGTAGGCCATTTGTCTTGCTCATGGCTGACAGAGTTCAATCCCAACATTTCAGGTGGTCCCCGAGCACCACCAGAAGTAATTACTAAGTGCAGAGCTAGGAGTAACCCCTGAGCACCACCAGCTGTGACCCCAAAAATAAAAAAAAAAGCATCACAAAAATGGGTGCAACCCCAGCAAACATTGTAACTAAAACCATTAAAAAGTGTGAGTGCTGGGGCCGGAGCGATAGCCCAGCGGGTAGGGTGTTTGCCTTGCACGCGGCCGGCCCATGCCAGCCCAGGTTCGATCCCTGGCATCCCATATGGTCCCCCGAACACTGCCAGGAGCAATTCCTGAGTGCAGAGCCAGGAGTAACCCCTGAGCATCGCCGGGTGTGACCCAAAAAGCAAAAAAAATAAAATAAAATAAAATAAAAAAAGTGTGAGTGCTATAGGTCTAATGTCACTCACATTTTTAATGGTTTTAGTTACAATACTTGCTGGGAGTTGCACCCATTTTTGTGGTGCTCTTTTTTTTTAACAAATGATGCTGGGAAAATTGGGGAGCTACATGTAAAAAAAATGAACTGAGGGCTCAGGCGATAGTCCAGCGGGAAGGGTGTTTGCCTTGCACGCGGCCGGCCCATGCCGGCCCGGTTCCATCCCCAGCATCCCATATGGTCCCCTGAGCACCGCCAGGAGTAATTCCTGAGTGCAGAGCCAGGAGAAACCCCTGAGCATTGCCGGGTGTGACCCAAAAAAGCAAAAAAAAAAAAAAAAAAAAGCAAAAAAAAAAGACCCTTGTCTAACACCTGCACAAAAGTCAGATCAAACTGAATTAAAGATCTCAACATCAGTCATGAATCTATAAGGGACATGGAAGAAACCAGTAAAAAAAAAGCTCTATGACATCGAGCTAGAGGCATCTTCAAAGACGAAGCACCACTGACAAAGTAAATGGAAGAAAAGATAACAAAGGGATTATATAAAACTGAAAAGCTTCTGCACCTCAAAAGAAACAGTGCCTGGGGCCAGCACGATAGCCCAGCCGGTAGGGCGCTTGCCTTACATACAGGCCGGCCTGGGTTCTCCGGCATCCCATATGGTCCCCCCTGAGCACTGCCATAGTAATTCCTGAGTGCAGAGCCAGGAGAAACCCCTGAGCATTGCCGGGTGTGACCCAAAGAAAAGCAAAAAGAAATAAAAAATAAAAAAAGAAACAGTGCCCAAGATACAGAGACAGCCCACAGACAGGGAAAGAATATTCACCCAACATCCATCTGATAAGGGGTTAATATCTAGGATATATCAGGCACTGGTAGAACTTTGCAAGAAGAAAACAGCCAACCCCATCATAAAATTGGAAGAAGAAATAAACAGAAACTTTGACAAGGAAGAAATTCAAATGGCCAAAAGGCATATGAAAAAGTGTTCTTCATCATTAATCATCATGGAGATGCAAATCAAAGCAACAATGAGGTATCATTTCACACCACAGAGACTGGCACACATCCAAAACAGCAAGAACAACCGGTGCTGGCATGGATGCGGGGAGAAAGGGACTCTCAACCACTGTTGGTGGGAATGTTGATTGGTCCAGCCCTTTTGGAAAACAATATGGACATTCCTCCCAAAAACTTGATATTGAGCTCCCATTTGACCCAGCAATACCACTCCTGGGAATATACCCTGGAGACCCAAAACACACAGCAGAAACACCATCTGCATTTCTATATTCATAGCAGCTCTATTCATAATAGCTAGAATCTGGAAACAAGCTAAATGCCTGAGAACAGAAGACTGTCTAAAGAAGCTATGGTATACCTACACAATGGAATACTATGCAGCCATCAGAAAGATGAATTCATGAAATTTACCTGCAAATGAATGGTCATGAAGACTATGATACTGAGTGAAATTAGTCAGGAGGAAAAGGACAGATATAGAATGACTGCATTCATTAGTGGGATATAAATATATACAGTGTTCTTCTAATTATGGGAAATGGTAACACCAGACTAGTACTCAGCATTGAATGTACACAAAGGGATTTACATGATAAACCATAAATGTCTATAGGGCAAGCCACAATGTGTAAGAGAGGAGAGAGAGAGAGAGAGAGAGAGAGAGAGAGAGAGAGAGAGAGAGAGAAGAAAAGGAGAGGTGCCTGCTGTAGTGTCAGGATGGGGGGAGTGGGGGAGGTGGGTGGGAATTTGAGGACATTGGTGATGGGAATAGGGCACTGGTGGAGGGATGGGTGCTGAAACACTGACTAAAACTCAATAATGAACACCTTTGTAATTGTATATCTCATACTGGTATAATTAAAAAAAAGTGGGGGGCAAATGTGGGAGAAGGAAGGAGAGAGAGAGGGAGAGAGAGGAGATAAAGAACCCGCCATTTAGGCAGGACGGGAGGGGGAGGGATTGGGGACATGGGTGGTGGTTGAGGGGCACTGGTGGAGGGCGGGTGCTGGAACACTGTGTGACCGAAACTCCCAAGTGTGAACAACGTTGTAATTTTATATCTCACGGTGGTATAATAAAATGTTAAAAAAAAAAAAAGTGGGGGGGCCAGAGCGATAGCCCAGCGGGTAGGGCGTTTGCCTTTGCACGAGGCCGGCCTGTACCGGCCTGGGTCCCTGGCATCCCATATGGTCCCCTGAGCACCGCCAGGAGTGATTCCTGAGTGCAGAGCCAGGAGTAACCTCCTGGAGCATTGCCGGGTGTGCCCCAAAAAGCAAAAAAAAAAAAAAAAAAAAAAGTGGGCCAGAGCGATAGACCAGCGGGTAGGGCGTTTGTCTTGCACGCAGCCAGCCTGCGCCGCCCAGGTTCGATTCGATCCCGGCATCCCATATGGTTCCCGAGCACTGCCAGGAGTAATTCCTGAGTGCAGAACCAGGAGAAACCCCTAAGCATTGCCAGGTTTGATCCAAAAAGCAAAAAAAAAAAAAATTTTTAAAAGTAAAAAATAAAAAATTAAAAAAAAGTGAGTGCCAGTGATGTAGGCAGGTAGATAAGGGATCCCCATGAACTTTCTGGGAATAAAGCTAGCCCTAAGACTGTCCAGATCCACCTTTTTGGAATCAGAAATCAAGGCCTGATAAGACCTTCATCAACAATAGACCCTGGAGAAACTGGATCAACCTTCTCTGCCCAGACCTTAATCCAATTGCATTCCAGGACAGAGAAGATCCAGCAGGAGCAAAGGTCAAGAAAAGGAGAATTTCAAAGAGGAGCACCCAAAATCTACCCCCTTGGCAACTGCCCTAGCAACAGATTTTAACCTAGGATGAAGCCCCATGTGGGAGTAGCTTGGGAAAAATAAACTGTAAAAGCCATCCTGACCAAAGGGCACACATATGCTGCCCGAGGCCACGCTGCTGCTTGATCCTACATGACCCAGCACATGTGGTGCCCAAGCACACATATTGACCACATCTCCCTTTTTGAGTCCTATTACCTCCGTAATGGGACTGACTTTCCTTTCCTGCAAAGAGCAATTCCCGGCTCAAGCCTGAGTCCATGGCTCCCCAAGAAATCTCCGGTGATGGGGGATCAACTTCTGTGCCTAGAGATCAAGTGGACATCAGGTGTGGCTTGACGGCCATCTCGTGGGGTTGGGGGGGAGAGGGCTCAGGTCCATGCCATGCCGGGGCTTTAGGTGGTCTTTATCAGTCCTAGCCTGACCAGTGGGTTCAGGGCAGGGAGAGAATCAGGAGAAAGTGACCATCTCTCTCTCCTTCCTGCATCACATAAGCCACTCGTGGGGGTCCGCCTACATTACCAAGGCCAGGAAGTACAACCATTATTGAGCACGCTGAGCCCCTGAGAGCAGCAAACCTTCAGGCCTGCACAGCTGGTGGAGTATGGCCAGGAGTCGCCCCAGGATTTCTGAGTACTGCATGGGAGCACCCATCCACCAAAACACTAAGGCAGTGAAATAAATGAGGCCACTAACACCAGGAGTAATAAATATTGTGTGAGGAAAAAGTCGCTAAGAACTTAGCTCAGCTGTGAAAAATAGCATGCTCCAAAGCAATGTAATGATTAAGTTTTTGCCGGGAGGATTGGAAAGGATGGTGGCAAGGGGATTTCAAGAGGCAAGTCTTCATCTCCCTTTTATTCCTGCGTAAAGCCAAGAGCCAATGTCTCAGCTTGAAATATAGCCCCATAGGCTGCCCCTGAGAAAGAGACTGCAGGGAGTTCCTAACTCCAAAAGTTAGGAACTTCGTGGATTATGATCCATGCAAACATATTGCTTTCTGGAATTACTGTCTTTATTAAAAACCGACTACCCTGGGGCCAGAGTGATAGTACAGCACTTGCCTTGCATGTGGTCAACCCGGGTTCAATTCCCGTACCCCACATGATCCCCAAAGAGCTTCCTGTAGTGATTCCTGGGCAACTCTGGGTGTGGCCAAAACCAACCAAACAACAATAAACATTACTCTCAAACGAACCCCCAAAGAAGGAAGTGGGAGGAAAGGGAAGGTGAGTGGGGAATGTTTGCCCCTCGGTAGGCTTTTGTGCTGGCTTGTCTGTTTGGGGGACACATCTGGTGATACTCAGGCTTTCTCCTGGCTCTGCGCTCAGGGGTCACTCCCTAGTAGGGACAGACCTTAGGATCAAACCCAGCTCAGCTGCACGTAAGGCCTCAGTCACTGTTCTATCGCCCCAGGCCTCCTCTTGGACTTTTTAAATCTGTGCTTTGTCACTGTATAGTTTAAAAGTTACATTTTTTCCCCCCCAAAGCAAAGAAACAGGAATTGAAATAGATCCCTGAGGTGAGAAACACTCCAAAGAATGAAGGGGTATTGTGCAGGGGTCTTTTATACCTTTTTTTTCCTATACAAAATGACCTTTGGAGGCTGGAGCCATAGCACAGCGGATAGAGAGTTTACCTTGCACGCTGCCAACCCAGGTTCGATCCCCGGCATCCCATATGGTCCCCCAGCACAGCCAGGAGTCATTCCCTGAGTGCAGAGCCAGGAGTATCCTGAGCATCGGAGGGTGTGACCCAAAAAAAAAAGCAAAAAAAAAAAATGACCTTTGTCTGAATTAAACTACAGTCATTTTATTTTTACTTCTAAATGACAATTCACTTCTGGATTGGAGAATAGGACAGGGAAGGCGATACAAGAATGGTGGAGAGAAACTTTCAAGCAGGAGAAGGGGAAACAAAAGGCAGCAAAGTGGCATGTACAAAACCCTACTAGTAACGGGTCTGTGAGTCACAGTGCCAAAAGAAAGGGAGGCAAGAAAGGACAGACGGGAGGAAGGAAGGAAGGAAGGAAGGAAGGAAGGAAGGAAGGAAGGAAGGAAGGAAGGAAGGAAGGAAGGAAGGAAGGAAGGAAGGAAGGAAGGAAGGAAGGAAGGAAGGAAGGAAGGAAGGAAGGAAGGAAGGAGGAAGGAAGGAAGGAAGGAAGAAGGAAGGAAGGAAGGAAGGAGGGAAGGAGGGAAGGAGGGAGGAGGGAGGGAAGGAGGAAGGAGGAAGAAGGAAGGAGGGAAGGAGGAAGAGGAAGGAGGGAAGGAAGGAAGGAGAAGGAAGGAAGAGGAGGGAGGAGGGAGGGGAGGGAGGAGTAGAGGGAGGAGAGGAGGGAGGAGGGAGGAGGAAGGGAAGAAGGAAGGAAGGAAGGAAGAAGGAAGGAGAAGGAAGGAAGGAAGGAAGGAAGGAAAAGGAAAGGAAGGAAGGAAGGAAGGAAGGAAGGAAGGAAGGAAGGAAGGAAGAAGGAAGGAAGGAAGGAAGGAAGGAAGGAAGGAAGGAAGTGCTTCTCGGAGAAACTGGTGGGTGGGGAGGTAAACTGAAGGCCACTGGCCGAGGGACGTGGACGCTGCAAAGAGATTGGTGTTTAGAAATTATATGGCTAAAATCAAATCATGAATAACTTCGTGATTCACAGTGACTAAATAAAAAATTGTATTTTAATTTTTAAACTTAGTTTTCTTCTTGTGGAGTGCTACCAGTGCCTGATATATTCTGGATATTAACCCCTTGTCAGATGGGTGTGGGTGAATATCCTTTCCACTCTATGGATTATCTTTGTATCTTGGTCACCGTTTCTTTTGAGGTGCGAAGCTTTTCAATTTTTTATTAAACTTAGTTTTAAAACCCTTTGGCCAGCATCCAGGAAGCACAAATTCCCAGTCATGGGAAGCTCTTTGGCTCCCTCTAATGGTGATATTCTTGGTTATACTTGGCAGAGGGTTAAGCATTCAAGAACTTGATGTAGGCTAGTAAAGCCGTTGTTGCCCAGTTTCTGTTTTTAAAACAGGATTTTGGTAGAGGAAGAGGCACAGGGGAAATAGCTCACAGGCAGAGGGCACTTGCATGCATCCTCAAGCACCACAGGAGTAACCCCAGGCCCCAGCCATAATACCTTCACCAAGACCCGCCTCCAAAAAATCTTGGTGTACTGTTCGAACACTCAGCAGGAGAAAAGTTAAATAGATAGTTCCTTCCACTCAGCAGTTTCAAAAATAAAAATGGCTTAAATTTGCTAATCGGAGATATGTAGATATACAGATTTTAATTTATATAAATATATCTATAACTATAGAGATATATAATATAGATATATTTATCTCTAGCTACATCTATCTATATATACACACACAACAACAAACTACTTAAAGTGAAAGGCATATGGTACCCAAAATTCCTACAGCAGTGTACCGTGGATTATTCC
>JAJIBD010035669.1:0-14743 GCA_021461705.1 Cryptotis parvus
TAGCCTCCTGTAAGAGGATTGGGACTTCTCACGGCCAGCCCAGAGGGTGGAGGGAGGAATATCGCGGTGCTCAGAGAGGAGCTGGAGAGATGGTGATGGATGGAGGAGGGGGCCGCTCCTTGCCATGCTGCCGCCCAAGTTGGATCCGTGCCCTGCAGGAGGGATCCCTGAGCCCAAACGCTAAAAGACAAAGCAAAGGGCTGAAAGGAGGGGCCTGGCTCAGCAGCAGGGCGTGCCCTATGAAGGAGGCATTTGGTCCCAAGGGTGAAAACCACTGAAGAGGATAAGGCCACCGAGGAGGTGGGAGAACACTCCAGTTGGGTGTGGGGCCAGGCCGCATCTGGGTTCTCTTTGGTGACTCTAGGCTCCCCCTGCAGGAAGAATATACACGAGAGAAAGTGGCTCCCTCGTCCTGCAGATCCTTCCCTGGGTCTGGAGGTGCCCTGAGTCCACTCAGCCGCCTTTCCCCTTGGGGGAGACCACGAGGTCCCAGGGCACCCACCGCGGCTCATCCACATTGATCCTTCACCCAGACATCTCCCCCAATACTAGGTTTTGTATCTCCCCCCTTGTAAAGGGGGCGGAGGCACCAGCCTCGCTGCGCTCCCCACAGACGGGACCAGGGACCTCCATTCTGCAGCAAAGAAAAAAAAGGCTGTACTAAAAGATCTCTTTGCCCCAACAAACATCCACCAGAGGCCCAAAAATCAACTCTCTCAGACTCCCACAACTTTGTTTTCTTGGAAATCTATCCCAAACAAAACCTGGGTGTATCTTCAAGGCCACAAAGCCACAAAACCACAAAAGCTAACATTTACAGAGCAGGTGAAAACAAGCACACACTGCAGGGGAGGGACTTTGGGCAGGGGCTGAGTTTGTCGTGGATGAGTTGATGCCCTCAAGAAGAGTGTGAGGAAGAGAGAGGTGGCTGCATCAAGACCCCCAAGACCTGAGATGGGTACCCGTGAGTGTTGAGGAAGGAAGAGAAAACTGCAGAGGCTTTTCACTGGGACAACACTTGGCCAGCCTGTCTGTCCATCGCTTCCTTCAGTGCAAATCCCATCTGCTCTACAGAATTAGGGTAACAAAGAAGACCAAGGTTCAGACTTTCTATCAGTTACAAAATGCTTCCACATCAGATCTCATAACATCTAATCTTCATCCCTAGTGATAAGCAATGGAGCCTTTATGATCCTGGAAAAAAGCCATTAGTCAGTGACATGAAGAAACACAAAAACATTTCCCTGAGATCCCATTCCCGCAGGAAACCGAACTGCATCAAGCACAGGCTTCGGCTTTTCTCTGGAACCCTAAGGCATCAGCGACTTGCATCTTTATCACTTGTGTGTGGTTCATGTGTCGAGTAGGGTTATTTTGTGACATCTGGTGTCTCTGAAGTTCAGAAAATAAAGGAAATATGTGAGTGAGTGTGTAGGTAGAGCACGCATCAATGGATCCCAATAGAATCTTCATCTGTTCACTCTCGAGACAGCCACAGAAGATTAATATGTGTGTGTGTGTGTGTGTGTGTGTGTGTGTGTGTGTGTGTGTGTGTGACCATTCCAGCAACTAGGTGCTGGGTCTTGTTTTATTTTCCTTTATTGCATCTGAATGCCAAAGTAGACCCCAGTACAGGCCTTAGCTTTTCCAACATTTTTGGCGAAGCTTTTGGAGAGAGAAAAGATGAGCCGAGGAGAAGTGAGTGGCAGCTCAGCATGACTTGCAGTATTAGTCAATGCTTATAATGTGGAAGCCAACAGAATTACGCAGGTAAATCAAGTTCCCTTCCTCCTATCACTGTACCATTCCCGGATGCATAGAGCAAGGGTCGATCCAACAAGTTTTTGTTCTTTTGGAGAGAGTGGGTAGAGGGGTGCCTCAAATGAGTCAAGACCGCACTTCAATGACAGGCTACTATGGAGGACCAATAGCCTCATTTTCCTGATGATGAGACAGAGGTCACATGATCTTTCCAAAGCCACACAGCTCAGAGAAGTTCAGGACTCAGGACTCCACTTCCTCAGTACCCACAGCTCTAAGCCACTGTGAGCCCCCTCTGAAAAAACCTCCCTTCTCCTGCCCAAAGCAAATCTGGCCTCTTGAGCAGTCCAAATACAGCATATTCTCTTTCCCCCCACCACCCAGACTGGCTTAGAAAGTTCCAGCTAAGAAGATATCCTTGTCACTGCACCCAGAGATGACAGAAGGAAGAGATTTGTGTGATGTGGAGAAAATGAGCAAGTGCAATTTAGTCTTTTTATTGCTCAGAATATTCCTGAGAGCAACACAGGACCACGGGTCATTCCTGAAGACATCCACATCTGCCTCGTCCCGTGGCCTCGTGCTGGAGCTCTGGCAGAAATGGGAGCGGAGCCCTGCTCCTCACCACTCAAGGGCAGAAATTGAACTGCTGGAGCCGTTTGTGTCCGGGTCAGAGTACAAGGCTCAGAGCTTTCAGGTGGGAGGGGGAAGGCCTGGGTTCCCTCTAAAGAAAGACTTCTGGGCGTAGAATGTCAAGGTGCTTCATGAGAAAATTGGGGGAAATAAAGAGCATGTGAAGGAAAACAGTTGAAACCAGGTAAAAATGGTCCTGACACCACTGTGACTTCAGGTCCTGCTTGGGCTTCTAAACAGGACAACGCATTTCCATACAATGGGCAGGCCCCAGGCTGCACTGAAGTTTGAGTAGACCTTCTCTGAGTGGTGTTCTACTGCCCCCTGCTGTTCATTTTCTTTTTATGACAAAGTTACAGAAAAACATCCTTGACATCATTTTTGTACTTCTTTGGTTTTTGCAATGAGTTTAAGTAATTTTCCATCTTTTCCCCCTCCTCACTACCCGCCTCCCACCGACTCCAATCCCTGAAATAAAACTATCTCTTGACCATCACTGAACTAAGTTATGGTATGTAATCAATTAAAGACCAGGCTCTTCTTAGCACATACACGATTTTCTCTAGATCAGAAATCAGCTTTTTTTTCATCTCTCACTCATCAACTCTCAAACCTATGCCATCAGTGAATAAAAAAAAACTGAAGTGCCACAGGCAAAAATAAACTGCAAAATATCACTGTTCATATTTCTCCAAACCAGTCTAGGGAAACTGTTCTCTGAGGAAGGCCATTAGCTGCTCCAGTGATTCCCAGACTAAGAGTCTAGGGATGAGTCTCTATAATACAGTGTCCTCTAGAAAAGGGACCAGTTTGCCAACAGTAGTTGGAAATGGTAACACTAGTTAGAGCTGAGTATTGAAAGTGGGTAAAGGGATATACATGATAACTCCTTAGTGCATAAAAGGGAGAGAGAGGGAGAGAGACAGAGAGACAGAGAAGAGAGAGACAGAGAGAAAGATAAAAGTGTCTACCATAGAGCATAGAGGCAGGAGGGTGGGGAAGGGAAGCAGGGAACATTGGTGGTGGGAGAAAACATTGGTGGTAGGAAGTGTGGGCTAGTGGAGGGATGGGTGCTGGAACACTGTGTGACTGAAATCCAATAATGAACAGATTTGAATTTGTCTATCTCATGGTAATATAATAAAAATTTAAAATAATAATAAATAAATTTCCTACCTCAAAATAATAATCATAATAGTAATAGTAATAATAGAGTCCTGGGTCTCCCCCTAATGCTTCCAAATAAGATTGGATAGGACTTCTGTATTCAGAAACTTCCCAAATAAATCCACCGCAGGACCTGAGAAATAGCCTAAAAGTTCAAGTGTGCATGCCTAGCACGCAGCAGATCCTGGCTTGGTCCTCAGCACCACTGGAAGTAACTCCTGAGCATTAAGTAGGGAGTAACCTTGAGCACCATTGGGTGTGGCCCAAAAAACCATAAACAAGTTCTCTATAATCATGAGTCTTCCAGTTATATAAAAGCCTTATAAAACTTATAACAGGGGCCAGAGCAATAGGACAGTGGGTAGGGTCTTTACTCTTGCACACTGCCACCCGGGTTCACGCCCGAGCATCCCATATGATCCCTTGAGCACTGCCAGGAGTAATTCCTGACTACAGAGCCAGAAGTAACCCTGAGAATTGAAGGGTGTGACCCTAAAAGCCAAAAAAATAGACAAAAACAAGGAACTGTATTTATTTTTATCATTATTTTTTATTTTGTTATACCACTGTGAGGGCTGGACATTTAATGCGATTTGGAGACAACCGCTGGACTAGAGCCCCCCTCGACTGGATCCCACGGTATGTCAAAAGATCACGTGGCCACCCACCTAGAAGATGGTCAGACTTCCCTTTCAAGACCCTGAAGGAATGGTTTGAGGCTCTTCATATTCCTGAATCAACCAGATGCCATTGGGCTACATTGGCATGTGATAGGTCCAATGGAAATGTTACTGGCGCCCGCTCGAGCAAATCGATAAATAACGGATTCAAGTGATCAAGTGGATTGACCACCGTGAGATAAACAATTATAAAACTGTTCATGATTAGGTTTCAGTCATACAGTGTTCCAGCATCCATCCCTCCACCAGTGCCTATTTCCCACCACCAATGTCCCCTGACTCCCCCCACAGCTTGCCTCTAGCGCAGGCACTTTTGCTTTTTCTCCTTCTCTCTCTCTCTCTCTCTCTCTCTCTCTCTCTCTCTCTCTCTCTCTCTGTCTCTCTATTGTCTCTCTGTCTCTGTGTCTCTCTCTCTTTCTTCCCCCTTCTCTTATACATTGTGGCTTCCAATGCATATATTTAGGGGTTATCATGTATATCCCTTTTGCCTACATTCAATGCTCAGTTCTAGGCTAGTATTACTACTTCCAACAATTATTAGTACACTGTTCCCTTCTCTGTCTTACCCAACCTCTGACTTTCACTACACTTGTAGTAGATTCCACCCACTGACAAGATCTCCTGATCCATGTTTTTTGCCTGGTCTCAGATATTATGAATGTATAAGAAACATCAAAAATCTGAAAGCTCCCCTCAATACCTAGCAGAATGAATGGCAAGAATCTACAGAGTGCTACCACAAGATTCTCTACAAGTCGGAGAAAATAAAAGTGGAAGTGAAAAGGAGGAACCATTAGAGTCAAATCAAAGACCCATCAGGAATCCTGGCGTCATCAACCTTGACCACAGCAAGAAAGGCTACAACGGAGAGTCTCTGCAGGATAGAGATTACCAAGCTGGAAACACATGTCCTCGAAAGCCTGCATGGAGACCAAGGCCATGCTCAGACTTGTAAAAAGCCAAAAAGAGCAACACTACACCCCTCTTGGGAAGTTTCTAAGATATGTGCTCCAGTTGATGTGGAGTAGGAGAGATGGGGAAAAGGAAAATGTGTTAAAAGATAAACTAAGGCATATTCAAACTGTAAGAATGTATTTGAACAGAAACAGATTCCAATCAGGCAACAGTTAGGCACGAGTGCCACAGAGGAAGAGTGAGGACTGACGTGACAGATGCTAGAGGAGGTGAGCTCCAAAGCCCAGAAAGGAAATAATTGATAGCTACAGATTCCAGCGCAATTGACTCTCTGGGGGTTCATTGTCCTTAGCATTTTGGTTTTATAACCTTGAGGCTAAGATTTTGGTTGGCATATGTGAGCTGAATTGGTGTTGAAACCACCCAAGTCTAATGGCCTCTTTGATTATATTAGACTCCTGCAAGAGGGGGTGGGGAGAGGCAAAGCAGAAATAAGTGCTCAAGACGTGGGTGGGGGCGGGCTATAGCCCAGCGGGTAGAGCGTTTGCCTTGCAGTGGCCGGCCCATGCCGGCCGGGTTGATCCCCGGCATCCCATATGGTCCCGAGCACTGCCAGAGTAGTTCCTGAGTGCAGAGCCAGGAGTAACCCCTGAGCATCGCGGGTGCAACCCAAAAAAAAAAAAGACGTGGGTGGGCCTGGAAAGACAGGACAGGAGGCTAGATGGAAGCATCCTCAGCACGCTTCCGCCAGGAGTACTTAGGTACAGAGTCAAGTCCAAAACAAGTATGTGACCCCAAAACAGCAACAACAAAGAGACCTGCAGAGGTTGAGTCCAGAAATTCTGTTTAAATCCATAGGGAGAGAGCAAATGCAATGTTATGAGAAGGTAATCCAGAAAACATTAGCATTTGACAAATCTGAAGATGTGCCTTCAAAAGAGAAACCAGGACGCCGGAACAGCCAGGAGCTGAGAGCCTGTATGAGTTCAAAGTTCCTGGTGTTTCACAGGCCCGGGGCAAAGTCCTGTCAGTGTGACTCCCCAGAGACGCTTCGAGATCTCCAATGGCATTGCGGGATGCATGTGAGTGTCGGGAGTCACTGGGGGCCCCGGCAGTACCAGGACAGAAGTTCTCTTCTACCTCGAGGCCGCCAGGGGAAAGGATGAAAACTCATGAGTCTGGTGCAGTTCCAAAAAGGTTTTTAATAGCACAAAATCTCTACCACCACAATCCAATATAATGAAAGAATCTAGCTCTGGTCAGAATTTAGACCATGCAAGGGAGCCCAAGTCTCCCCCCAAAAAAGAGAGGATCTCACCTGAGAGAGTCCTACCCAAAAAAGGAGCAGGAAAAAAAGAGGGGAAGAGGCCTCAAGTCAGTCCCCTTATATACACCCAAGTAATCCTATCTGTGACTGGGAATGTCTGTCAATAAAGAACCTAAACAGAGTGTAGAAGGGTGGTGCCACACCCTATTATAGGTATAAACAATGGAGTATGACAAGGACTAATCCCTTCTTTCGAGATTATCTTTTATGTAAAACACTGGGGGGCTGATATAAAGTAATACATCTTAATTTCATGGACTTCATGTAATCTAGATGGTACCCACAAGGTCCTTCTTATTTATTATCTGCACCAGGGTGATTCTGAGTATCTTGTTCTCCATATACTGAAAGGCTCACACTCACTTGTGTGAGGGCAAACTAGTATGATCTTCCTATGATCTTAAAGATAGTTTCAACGTAGCCAGGGGTGGTAGTCTCCTGGTAAATTCTAACTGTCCCACCCTGGGTGCAGTGAGTATAAAGAGGAGAGCTGTGCCCAATCTAGAAAACATAGAAGTCTTAGTAGATATATAATAAGTCAGAAGTTATTCAGAGTCAGGTGACTTCTATAACTGCCACACCCTCCATCAGTGTTTACATAGAAGAGAGATTTCATTAGAATGAACCTTGGTTTAAAAACATGTAAGCTGTGAATGGTAAAACAGCAAAGCCCCCCAAACTAGCTAAGCCTGTCATCCAACATGCTGAGCACCACAAAAATGGCTGGGCTGGAGAGATACAGTAATGGGTAGGCCATTTGTCTTGCTCATGGCTGACAGAGTTCAATCCCAACATTCCAGGTGGTCCCTGAGCACCACCAGAAGTAATTACTAAGTGCAGAGCTAGGAGTAACCCCTAAGCACCACCAGCTGTGACCCCAAAAATAAAAAAAAAAGCATCACAAAAATGGGTGCAACCCCAGCAAACATTGTAACTAAAACCATTAAAAAGTGTGAGTGCTGGGGCGGAGCGATAGCCCAGCGGGTAGGGTGTTTGCCTTTGCACGCGTCCATGCCAGCCCGGGTTCGATCCCTGGCATCCCATATGGTCCCCGAACACTGCCAGGAGCAATTCCTGAGTGCAGAGCCAGGAGTAACCCCTGAGCATCGCGGGTGTGACCCAAAAAGCAAAAATAAATAAATAAAATAAAATAAAAAAGTGTGAGTGCTATAGGTCTGTCACTCCACATTTTTAATGGTTTTAGTTACAATACTTGCTGGGAGTTGCACCCATTTTTTGTGCTCTTTTTTTTCAACAAATAATGCTGGGAAAATTGGGGAGCTACATGTAAAAAAATGAACTGAGGGCTCAGCCGATAGTCCAGCGGGAAGGGTGTTTGCCTTACGGCGGCGGCCCATGCCGGCCCGGGTTCCATCCCAGCATCCCATATGGTCCCTGAGCACCGCCAGGAGTAATTCCTGAGTGCAGAGCCAGGAGAAACCCCTGAGCATTGCGGGTGTGACCCAAAAAAGCAAAAAAAAAAAAAAAAAAAAAAAAAACAGACCCTTGTCTAACACCTGCACAAAAGTCAGATCAAACTGAATTAAAGATCTCAACATCAGTCATGAATCTATAAGGGACATGGAAGAAACCAGTAAAAAAAAGCTCTATGACATCGAGCTAGAGGCATCTTCAAAGACGAAGCACCACTGACAAAGTAAATGGAAGAAAAGATAACAAAGGGATTATATAAAACTGAAAAGCTTCTGCACCTCAAAGAAACAGTGCCTGGGGCCAGCGCGATAGCCCAGCCGGTGGGGCGTTTGCCTTCTACAGGCCGGCCTGGGTTCTCCGGCATCCCATATGGTCCCCTGAGCACTGCCATAGTAATTCCTGAGTGCAGAGCCAGGAGAAACCCTGAGCATTGCCGGGTGTGACCCAAAGAAAAGCAAAAAAGAAATAAAAAAAAAAAAAGAAACAGTGCCCAAGATACAGAGACAGCCCACAGACAGGAAAGAATATTCACCCAACATCCATCTGATAAGGGGTTAATATCTAGGATATATCAGGCACTGGTAGAACTTAGCAAGAAGAAAACAGCCAACCCCATCATAAAATTGGGAAGAAGAAATAAACAGAAACTTTGACAAGGAAGAAATTCAAATGGCCAAAAGGCATATGAAAAAGTGCTCTTCATCATTAATCATCATGGAGATGCAAATCAAAGCAACAATGAGGTATCATTTCACACCACAGAGACTGGCACACATCCAAAACAGCAAGAACAACCGGTGCTGGCATGGATGCGGGGGAGAAAGGGACTCTCAACCACTGTTGGTGGGAATGTTGATTGGTCCAGCCCTTTTGGAAAACAATATGGACATTCCTCCCAAAAAACTTGATATTGAGCTCCCATTTGACCCAGCAATACCACTCCTGGGAATATACCCTGGGACCAAAACACACAGCAGAAACACCATCTGCATTTCTATATTCATAGCAGCTCTATTCATAATAGCTAGAATCTGGAAACAAGCTAAATGCCTGAGAACAGAAGACTGTCTAAAGAAGCTATGGTATACCTACACAATGGAATACTATGCAGCCATCAGAAAGATGAATTCATGAAATTTACCTGCAAATGAATGGTCATGAAGACTATGATACTGAGTGAAATTAGTCAGGAGGAAAAGGACAGATATAGAATGACTGCATTCATTAGTGGGATATAAATATATACAGTGTTCTTCTAATTATGGGGAATGGTAACACCAGACTAGTACTCAGCATTGAATGTACACAAAGGGATTTACATGATAAACCATAAATGTCTATAGGGCAAGCCACAATGTAAAGTAGAGAGGAGAGAGAGAGAGAGAGAGAGAGAGAGAGAGAGAGAGAGAGAGAGGTGCCTGCTGTAGTGTCAGGATGGGGAGTGGGGAGGTGGGTGGGAATTTGAGGACATTGGTGATGGGAATAGGGCACTGGTGGAGGGATGGGTGCTGAAACACTGACTAAAACTCAATAATGAACACTTTGTAATTGTATATCTCATACTGGTATAATTAAAAAAAAAGTGGGGGCAATGTGTGGGAGAAGGAGGAGAGAGAGAGAGGAGAGAGGAGATAAAGAACCTGCCATTTAGGCAGGACGTGGGGGGGGGAGTGGGGACATGGGTGGTGGTTGAGGGGCACTGGTGGAGGGGCGGGTGCTGGAACACTGTGTGACCGAAACTCCCAAGTGTGAACAACGTTGTAATTGTATATCTCACGGTGGTATAATAAAATGTTAAAAAAAAAAAAAAAGTGGGGGCCAGAGCGATAGCCCAGCGGGTAGGGCGTTTGCCTTGCACGGGCCGGCCTGTACCGGCCTGGGTCCCTGGCATCCCATATGGTCCCCTGAGCACCGCCAGGAGTGATTCCTGAGTGCAGAGCCAGGAGTAACCTCTGAGCATTGCGGGTGTGCCCCAAAAAAAAAAAAAAAAAAAAAAAAAAAGTGGGCCAGAGCGATAGACCAGCGGGTAGGGCGTTTGTCTTGCACGCAGCCAGCCTGCGCCGGCCCGGGTTCGATTCGATCCCCGGCATCCCATATGGAGTTCCCCGAGCACTGCCAGGAGTAATTCCTGAGTGCAGAACCAGGAGAAACCCCTAAGCATTGCCAGGTTTGATCCAAAAAGCAAAAAAAAAAAAAAAAATTAAAAAGTAAAAAAATAAAAAATTAAAAAAAAAAGTGAGTGCCAGTGATGTAGGCAGGTAGATAAGGGATCCCCATGAACTTTCTGGGAATAAAGCTAGCCCTAAGACTGTCCAGATCCACCTTTTGGAATCAGATATCAAGGCCTGATAAGACCTTCATCAACAATAGACCCTGGAGAAACTGGATCAACCTTCTCTGCCCAGACCTTAATCCAATTGCATTCCAGGACAGAGAAGATCCAGCAGGAGCAAAGGTCAAGAAAAGGAGAATTTCAAAGAGGAGCACTCAAAATCTACCCCCTTGGCAACTGCCCTAGCAACAGATTTTAACCTAGGATGAAGCCCCATGTGGGAGTAGCTTGGGGAAAAATAAACTGTAAAAGCCATCCTGACCAAAGGGCACACATATGCTGCCCGGAGGCCACGCTGCTTGATCCTACATGACCCAGCACATGTGGTGCCCAAGCACACATATTGACCACATCTCCCTTTTTTTGAGTCCCTATTACCTCCGTAATAGGACTGACTTCCTTTCCTGCAAAGAGCAATTCCTGGCTCAAGCCTGAGTCCATGGCTCCCCAAGAAATCTCCGGTGATGGGGGATCAACTTCTGTGCCTAGAGATCAAGTGGACATCAGGTGTGGCTTGACGGCCATCTCGTGGGGTTGGGGAGAGGGCTCAGGTCCATGCCATGCCGGGGCTTTAGGTGGTCTTTATCAGTCCTAGCCTGACCAGTGGGTTCAGGGCAGGAGAGAATCAGGAGAAAGTGACCATCTCTCTCTCCTTCCTGCATCACATAAGCCACTCGTGGGGGGTCCGCCTACATTACCAAGGCCAGGAAGTACAACCATTATTGAGCACGCTGTGAGCCCCTGAGAGCAGCAAACCTTCAAGCCTGCACAGCTGGTGGAGTATGGCCAGGAGTCGCCCCAGGATTTCTGAGTACTGCATGGGAGCACCCATCCACCAAAACACTAAGGCAGTGAAATAAATGAGGCCACTAACAACAGGAGTAATAAATATTGTGTGAGGAAAAAGTCGCTAAGAACTTAGCTCAGCTGTGAAAAATAGCATGCTCCAAAGCAATGTAATGATTAAGTTTTTGCGGGAGGATTGGAAAGGATGGTGGCAAGGGATTTCAAGAGGCAAGTCTTCATCTCCTTTATTCCTGCGTAAAGCCAAGAGCCAATGTCTCAGCTTGAAATATAGCCCCATAGGCTGCCCCTGAGAAAGAGACTGCAGGGAGTTCCTAACTCCAAAAGTTAGGAACTTCGTGGATTATGATCCATGCAAACATATTGCTTTCTGGAATTACTGTCTTTATTAAAACCGACTACCCTGGGGCCAGAGTGATAGTACAGCACTTGCCTTGCATGTGGTCAACCCGGGTTCAATTCCGCACCCCCACATGATCCCAAAGAGCTTCCTGTAGTGATTCCTGGGCAACTCTGGGTGTGGCCAAAACCAACCAAACAACAATAAACATTACTCTCAAACGAACCCCAAAGAAGGAAGTGGGAGGAAAGGGAAGGTGAGTGGGGGAATGTTTGCCCCTGGCAGGCTTTTTGTGCTGGCTTGTCTGTTTGGGGGGACACATCTGGTGATACTCAGGCTTTCTCCTGCCTCTGCGCTCAGGGGTCACTCCTAGTAGGGACAGACCATAGGATCAAACCCAGCTCAGCTGCACGTAAGGCCTCAGTCACTGTTCTATCGCCCCAGGCCTCCTCTTGGACTTTTTAAATCTGTGCTTTGTCACTGTATAGTTTAAAAAGTTACATTTTTTCCCCCAAAGCAAAGAAACAGGAATTGAAATAGATCCCTGAGGTGAGAAACACTCCAAAGAATGAAGGGGTATTGTGCAGGGGTCTTTTATACCTTTTTTTTCCTATACAAAATGACCTTTGGAGGCTGGAGCCATAGCACAGCGGATAGAGAGTTTACCTTGCACGCTGCCAACCCAGGTTCGATCCCAGGCATCCCATATGGTCCCCCCAGCACAGCCAGGAGTCATTCCTGAGTGCAGAGCCAGGAGTATCCTGAGCATCGGAGGGTGTGACCCAAAAAAAAGCAAAAAAAAAAAAAATGACCTTTGTCTGAATTAAACTACAGTCATTTTATTTTACTTCTAAATGACAATTCACTTCTGGATTGGAGAATAGGACAGGGAAGGTGATACAAGAATGGTGGAGAGAAACTTTCAAGCAGGAGAAGGGGGAACAAAAGGCAGCAAAGTGGCATGTACAAAACCCTACTAGTAACGGTCTGTGAGTCACAGTGCCAAAAGAAAGGGAGGCAAGAAAGGACAGACGGGAGGAAGGAAGGAAGGAAGGAAGGAAGGAAGGAAGGAAGGAAGGAAGGAAGGAAGGAAGGAAGGAAGGAAGGAAGGAAGGAAGGAAGGAAGGAAGGAAGGAAGGAAGGAAGGAAGGAAGGAAGGAAGGAAGGAAGGGAAGGAGGGAACGAGGAACGAGGGAGCGAGGGAGGGAGGGGGAGGGAGGGAGGGAGGAGGGAGGGAGGGAGGGAGGGAGGGAGGGAGGGAGGGAGGGAGGAAGGAAGGAAGGAAGGAAGGAAGGAAGGAAGGAAGGAAGGAAGGAAGGAAGGAAGGAAGGAAGGAAGGAAGGAAGGAAGGAAGGAAGGAAGGAAGGAAGGAAGGAAGGAAGGAAGGAAGTGCTTCGGAGAAACTGGTGGGTGGGAGGTAAACTGAAGGCCACTGGCCGAGGGACGTGGACGCTGCAAAGAGATTGGTGTTTAGAAATTATATGGCTAAAATCAAATCATGAATAACTTCGTGATTCACAGTGACTAAATAAAAAATTGTATTTTAATTTTTAAACTTAGTTTTCTTCTTGTGGAGTGCTACCAGTGCCTGATATATTCTGGATATTAACCCCTTGTCAGATGGGTATTGGGTGAATATCCTTTCCCACTCTGTGGATTGTCTTTGTATCTTGGTCACCGTTTCTTTTGAGGTGCAGAAGCTTTTCAATTTTATTAAACTTAGTTTTAAAACCCTTTGGCCAGCATCCAGGAAGCACAAATTCCCAGTCATGGGAAGCTCTTTGGCTCCCTCTAATGGTGATATTCTTGGTTATACTTGGCAGAGAGGGTTAGGCTCTTAAGAACTTGATGTAGGCTAGTAAAGCCGTTGCTTGCCCAGTTTCTGTTTTAAAACAGGATTTTGGTAGAGGGAAGAGGCACAGGGGGAAATAGCTCACAGGCAGAGGGCACTGTGCATGCATCCCTCAAGCACCACAGGGAGTAACCCCAGACCCCAGCCGTAATACCTTCACCAAGACCCGCCCCAAAAGCATAATCTTGGTGTACTGTTCGAACACTCAGCAGGAGAAAAGTTAAATAGATAGTTCCTTCCACTCAGCAGTTTCAAAAAATAAAAATGGCTTAAATTTGCTAATCGGAGATATGTAGATATACAGATTTTAATTTATATAAATATATGTATAACTATAGAGATATATAAATATATAGATATATTTATCTCTAGCTACATCTATCTATATATACACACACAACAACAAACTACTTAAAGTGAAAGGCATATGGTACCAAAATTCCTACAGCAGTGTACCATCTATATTCCTCCTGCAGTGTACCGTGTATTATTGCTCCTGCAGTGTACCGTGGATTATTCCTCCTGCAGTGTACCGTATATTACTCCTCCTGCAGTGTACCGTGTATTACTCCTCCTGCAGTGTACCGTGTATTACTCCTCCTGCAGTGTACCGTGTATTACTCCTCCTGCAGTGTACCGTGTATTACTCCTCCTGCAGTGTACCGTGTATTACTCCTCCTGCAGTGTACCGTGTATTATTCCTCCTGCAGTGTACCGTGTATTACTCCTCCTGCAGTGTACCGTGTATTATTCCTCCTGCAGTGTACCGTGTATTATTCCTCCTGCAGTGTACCGTGTATTATTCCTCCTGCAGTGTACCATATATTATTCCTCCTGCAGTGTACCGTGTATTACTCCTCCTGCAGTGTACCGTGTATTATTCCTCAGTGTACCGTGTATTATTCCTCCTGCAGTGTACCGTGTATTATTCCTCCTGAAGTGTACCATGTATTATTCCTCCTGCAGTATACCGTGTATTATTCCTCCTGCAGTGTACCGTGGATTATTCCTCCTGCAGTGTACCGTGTATTATTCCTCCTGCAGTGTACCATGTATTATTCCTCCTGCACTGTACCGTGTATTATTTCTCCTGCAGTGTACCATGTATTATTCCTCCTGCAGTGTACCGTGGATTATTCCTCCTGCAGTGTACCATGTATTATTCCTCCTGCAGTGTACCGGTATTATTCCTCCTGCAGTGTACCGTGTATTACTCCTCCTGCAGTGTACCGTGTATTATTCCTCCTGCAGTGTACCGTGGATTATTCCTCCTGCAGTGTACCATGTATTATTCCTCCTGCACTGTACCGTGTATTATTTCTCCTGCAGTGTACCGTGTATTACCCCTCCTGCAGTGTACCGTGTATTATTCCTCCTGCAGTATACTGTGTATTATTCCTCCTGCAGTGTACCGTGTATTATTCCTCCTGCAGTGTACCGTGTATTATTCCTCCTGCAGTGTACCGTGTATTATTCCTCCAGCAGTGTACCATGTATT
>JAJIBD010035672.1:0-26974 GCA_021461705.1 Cryptotis parvus
AATGAATGAAGACAAGTGATGGTTTAATATTGTAAGTGCTCTGGGTTTCTATAAGTTTAGTAATGTTTTGGATTATATGGGGCCATACCCAACTGGCAGATACAGCTGGAAGAATTCCCAGAGGTCACCCCTGTGGTGCTCAGGGAACACATGGTACCAAGAAACAAAACCAGAACACCCACATGGAGGTATGCATGCTAGCCCTTAGAGCCACTAACCCAGCCCAATAGAAGCTTGATGATTTATTGCGACGAGAAATATGATGTAGGAACTTAACACCTATTTAACAAGTAGCCTATTATAAAATCTAGTTTACCCCAAATACTGGTGAAATATGGTTGAGTTAATATAATTTCACTTAAAGTTACAGTTTCCAAGGACCTAGGCATAATGTTCAGTGAAGACCTTACTTTGTTCAATCTTATATCTAAGAAATCCAAACTCCGTTCTTCACCCTCTCCATTGACTTCTACATTTAAACTAAAGTGTTCTTCTAGCTGTTTGCCTATTGTTCAATCAGATATTTTCTTTTTTTAAGTATTTTATTATACCACCGTGAGATATACAAATAAAAAAGATATACAATTAAAAAGGTCATGTTTGGGTTTTGGTCATACAGTGTTTCAGCACCCGTCCCTCCACCAGCGCCCATCTCCCACCACCAACATCCCCGGTTCCCTCCCCCTTCCCCAGCCCTGCTCCATGGCAGGTTCTTTATTTCTTTCCCTTTCTCTCTCTTTCTCTTTTCCTTCCCTTCCAGACTATGGATTACAGAACATACATTAAAAGGTTGTCATGTATCCTTTTGCCTCTATTTAATGCTCAGTTCTAGGTTGGCATTAGTACCCTCGACTATTATTAGCACCCTGTTCCATTTTCTGTCTTACCTAAACTCTGACTCCCCACACGTTTGTGATAATTTCCCACCTTTGACAAGACCTCCTGATATATGTTTCACTTGACCTTGGATATTGGTATCATAATATGTACATGTATATTTATGCCATGCAAATAAATGCAGTCATTCTGTATCTGTCTCTCTCCTTCTGGCTAATTTCGCTCAACATAATCTTCTCCATGTCCATCCATTTATAGGCAAATTTTATAACTTCATTTTTCCTAACAGCTGCATAGTATTCCATTGTGTAGATGTACCAAAGCTTTTGATCCAGTCATCGATTTTCGGGCACTCTGGTTGCTTCCAGATTCTGGCTATTGTGAATAATGCTGCTATGAACATAAAAGTAGGGATGGTGTTTCCGCTGCGTATTTTTGGTTTCCCAGAGTAGATTCCCAGGAGTGGTATGGCTGGGTCAAATGGGAGTTCAATTTCTAGTCTTTGGAGGAAAGTCCATATTGTTTTCCAGAAAGGCTGTACCAGCCGGCATTCCCACCAACAATGGATGAGTGTCCCCTTTTCCCCACATCCACGCCAGCACTTGTTGTTCTTGCTCTTTTGAATATGTGCCAGTCTCTGTGGTGTAAAGTGGTATCTCATTGTTGTTTTGATTTGCATCTCTCTGATGATTAGTGATGATGAGCATTTTTTTCATATGTTTTTTTGGCCATTCGAATTTCTTCCTTGCTGAAGTTTCTGTTCATTTCTTCTCCCCATTTTTTGATGGGGTTGTTTGTTTTCTTCTTGTAAAGTTCTACCAGTGCCTGATATATCCTGGATATTAACCCCTTATCAGATGGGCATTGGGTGAATATTCTTTCCCATTCTGTGGACTGCTTTTGTATCTTAGTCACTGTTTCTTTTGAGGTGCAGAAGCTTTTTAGTTTCATGTAGTCCCATATGTTTATCTTTTCTTCTAGTTGCTTTGTTAGTGATGTTTCACCTTTGAAGATGCCTTTAGCAATCAGATATTTTCTTAGGCAGTTCCCTTGAGGAAGAGTCTTCAGACCCTACCTTTACTAATCTAACGCACATTCATCTTTCCATGTAGGTTAAAAAAGGCTATGTTCAAGATAGTCTCCCCCAAATTACTTACTCGAATAGTCTATCACTATCTTGTCTCCTTGTTTCTTTTTTAAATCATGAGCTTACCAAGTCTGATATGTGTGTGTGCGTGTGTGTGTGTCTATTGATCTGATATATGTCTCTCCCATTAGACATGTGTTTCACAAAGTAGGCAATACTGCCTCTGCTGGAATGATTGTCAGGAGGAGTGTTAGTAGTATAGGACACAATCAGAGGTCACGCTGTTTGTTCACTTAAAGAAAGTCAATTTCCAGATGGTAATGAATAAATTATTTTTTCCTGAAAAGGGGGGGTAAAAAATTGGGGATATTTTCATTAGGTGGTAGCTACATGGAGCAGGGTCTGCTGTATTTTGTTCATCATTTTATCCTAATCTCCCAGCACACTTGCCTGGCCAATCTGCTACCAGTAAATAATACCTAAACTACAGGTTGCAGTATTTATATTGATAAAAGCATCAAATTGGGAATAAAATAAATGAAATCAAGTTGGCATGTAAAGTACACAGAATAAGATCATGTTTCCTTGCTGTAAGAATGCATAAATCCTAAGGCCAGAGCAGTAGTATAGTGGGCAGAATATTTTGCCATTCACACAACCAATAACTGGTTCAAAATCTGGCAGTGGGCAGAATATTTGCCATTCACACAACTAATAACTGGTTCAAAATCTGGCGTCCTATATGGGCCACTGAGCACTTTCAGGACTGATTCCTCAGTCAGTGGAGAGTCAAGAGTAAACCCTGAGCACTGCTGGTTATGCTACCCCAAAACTAAAAACAAAATGGATAAATCTGATTTTGCGATTCCATATTTTACTTGAGTGAAAATGATAACTCATTGTCTAAGAGACTAAAATAGTTTCTCTAAAACAAAAGAGCTGATTTAATAACATATTTTCGAAGGGACCTGTATACTTAAATAAGTTGTATACTTAATGCTTAAGATGATTATGTCATGAAAAATGTTCTTACAATACAACATATTTTTTGTCTTATAGTTAAGAGTAATTTTATGGTTATCACAATTATGAGCCATATTGCCAAGAAAGGGGCTATAAAACAAAGATCTCAAACAGAGTTGACTGGAATAATGAAACTGAACAAAATTGCTTATAACTATCAAGGAAATTTTGAGAACGACCTCTTACCATGGAAACTGAGAGTAGACAGGTAAAGTTAAAAGATTGCAGGTGTTGGATGCTTCCATATATCACTCCTCATTTTCTTATTTATTCATTGCTATCCCTTTGAAAAATACTAGAATGTAAGACCAATTTATTGTTTTTCTACATTTATAGTTACTATAATGGAATGGAAAATGAATGAACTATAACCCCTGTAAAATTCCATGTAATACACTAAAGACACAGATTAGGGTGGTTCATAATGACATCACCCACTCTTATACGAATCTGATTTGATTTGTTGGTTTTGAGGTCTTGGGGCTATGCCTGACTATGCTCAGGGATCACTCCTGACAGTGCTGGGGGCTTGAATCAGGGTTGGTCACATGCAAGGCAACATATATGTATCTGTAAAGCACATAATAACCCCAAGAAAGTATTTCCCATATTGATGAGCTGTGAATTTCAATATTTCAATGTGGTCTTTCAGTTTCATGATTAGAGACCTAAATTTTTTCCCCTCTGTGGCAAACACTCCATTTAAACTATTGCCTAATAGCTATCAGGCACGCCCCTTTCAGATGATAAGACTTTTAAAAAGCATAGCATTAGATGTCCAAGAAGTGTTAATTCTAAATTTAGTACAATATGTGCAATTTTGGAGTCCTGGCTACATCTATGCTCAGAAATTCTACCATCATTAATTTTTTTCTGCGTGTTATAGGTCATTTAAGATTACTTGTAATGGCTCACACCTCTGTATAATTTCCTCCTGTTGAGAGGAGGCAGCACCTGTGAACATCACAGGTTACTGCTCCATCATTAGGTGTTGGGGGACACCACCGGGTCCCAAACAGTGCCGAAAGCAAGTTCCCTTCTACCTCCAAAGCCGGCGGTGAATGGATGAAGACTCAGGAATCCGATGCAGTTTTTAAAAAGGCTTTACTTATCACAGGTTCAGGCACACAAATCAGCAATAAGAAAAACCTGGTGCTTAGGATTCTCGGCTAGAACCCCAGCCACATGTAGGCCAAGATGGATGCCACCACATGTTAAGGCCCCTGTAAAGAGGGAGACAAAGACAATACTCCCAAGAAGAGTGCAAGCCCCAAAAGAGAGCCCAAAAGAGAGGGCGAGAGAGAGGAAGCAGGCTGATTTTATACGCCTGCAACTCAGACCTCCCACTATTATAGGAAGCAGGGAGGGTCAAATGCTTGCTTGCTTGGAGGCAAACAGCATTTCTCTCTGGTCTAATTGCTTAGAGATCCAACGTGGCCAGGCAAATATGCTGCTAAGATCTAGCTAGTCCCACGATGATTGTGGTAGCATGAGAGAATATTTATACCAGCCAGTACAGAATACATGGTCAGATAAACTTCCACATTTAGACTACCCCCTTATCTACGAAGTGACCTGCAGGAGGCAATCCAGGGCAGATGCAGAGGCTCTTAGAGGAGTCCTCCAACAATTAGGTAATAGTGAAAGGCACAGCTGACCATAAGAGAAGGTGATTATCTTTGTTAGACATAACCCAATAAAGCAAGAGCTGGAAAGGGACACAACTTTTTCCCTGGTGCAATGGCTTCAGAGTGCTTAGGATTCTATCTGATAGAGATTCTCTCCTGATGACTTTAAAAAATGGAGAGGACCATATAGCTAGAAATGGCCCTCTTAGCTTCAGTGAGATAAGGGCGGCTATCTGCTTGACAGCCAGCTAGGAAACATCAATCCTACAATTGAAAAACCCAGTTTGGCCAGCAGTCTGTATCCTTCAAATGCATTGTTACCCTAAAGCCTTCTTTTATAAAAGCGACCCAGTCAACAAGAACTTGAGTTAGAACCTAGGAAGACAAAACACAAATGAGATGCATCTAGAATGCTGAAATAAGACGGGAAATGGGTGTTTGTTAAAATCACCAAGTTAATAGGACTTATTTTGCAGTGAACAGAAGGCCCTTGGGCTGTAAGAGCATACGAACAGGGGAAAATGGAGATGTTACTGGTACCCGCTCGAGCAAATCAATGAACAAAGGGAAGACAAGTGATACAGGTGATACAAGTGATTTTGCAGTAAGGGCCAAAGGATAGTGCAGACGTTATGGCATTTGCCTTACATGCCAATTGTGGTTTGATCTCAGGCACCACATATGATCCACTGAATATCGTCAAGAGTAAGCACTAAGCATGGAGCCAGAATAGGCCCTGAAAACTGCTGGTTGTGACCCCCAAACCAAAATACACATAAACACACATTCACATAGAAACCTCAAAAAAGGTGGATCAAGACTGTCTTCTAGGACTCTGTCAAAATTTAAATCTACTAGGGGCTAGGAAGACAAATCAAGGCCCAGAGTCACAAGGACCCAAGTTCAATTTTCGTGTGTGTGTGTGTGTGTATATGTATTTAATCAACCTCCAGCTCAATATGAGAATTCCATATTCTCCACACTTAATATTTTTCAATAGGCTCACAAAGGGTGATTTTGTTGCTCAAAGTCTCATGAAGGTTATGATGAGTAAATATTGAAGTAAGTCCGGTATAATTTTGTAATGATGTTCTTATAAGTCTGCAACCAGAATCAGTATTATATCTTTAAAGACTCATCATAACTAGGGGCCAGAGTTGGGCATATGAGGCATTCAGTAACAGCTCAGAATTTATAGTAAGGGGATGGGTGACCACCCCATAACAGCTATCTATCTGTCTGTCTGTCTGTCTGTCTGTCTGTCTGTCTGTCTGTCGGTCTGTCTATCTATATGTCTATCTATCTATCTCTATCTCTCTCTCACTCTGTCTATCTGTATATATATGTATATATATTTATATACACATATATAGTGTAGGTTGCTTTTTTTGGGTCACACCTAGCAATGCTCAGGGGTTACTCCTGGCTCTGCATTCAGGAATTACTCCTGGCAGTACTCAGGGGATCCTATGGAGTACCAGGAATTGAACCAGTTTGACTGTGTGAAGACAAATGCCCTCCCATCTGGACTGTCTCTCCAGCCCCCTCAATATAAACCTTTATTCAATATATGAAATAAAAATCTGGGGCCAGGAATATACTCATTGGTCTGGGACAGGTGTTTTCTCGAGCAAAAGCAGGGCCCTTGGGTTCTCCTCAGCATTGCCTGCCCCTCCCAGCACCACCAGACATGGCCTTAGTGACACACCTGGCCCCAATGGACCCAAGTGACACTAGAATGCCACTGATGGCAGTGCCACTGCTACCAAATAATATACCTTATTCCAATCAAACTATTTTACTATAATTATTAAGATTATATATACTATATGAGCAATGCTAGGTCATTTTACTCTCCATATTACCTGTCAATGGTCAAGAATTTCTAAGACCAAATAATTTTATCATAAACATCTTTAAATTTGAAAATTTAAGTACCAAGGAACACTTTGTAGCAAAATATAAAGTACTTCAGTCCATAAAGAAATATTAAACTTTTCGCTGACTCATGAAAAGAGGAATTTCCCAACTGTTCCACTGTCAGCCAGGGATAGGACAAATGAAGAGAGGAAAAGCTAATTCCCACATTAAGTGAATTCCCTCAAAACTTACAAGAATGTAGGTATTGCTTGACCATTTTGATGGGTTAGATCACTTTGAAACAAAGACCAGATAAGTTTGCACCAAGAAAAGAATAATGAGCCAAGCTCACTCCCTAAAGATATTTTAAATATATTCATGGTATACCAATATATCAATAAAATAAGTGAAGATACAGATTGTGTTGCAATAAAGCTTTGGAGCCAGGAAAAAAGTTTTTGTAAAAGTTACTGTGCTTAGAAAATATTAGTTGGAATTAACTAACAGAAGAGGAAAAAAACCGTTGACAAAAAGTTGAATTTTTGGAGTTCGGGTTGGAGAAATGGCTTAGTATTACATTTCATGCCATGCGTGAGTGAGTGAGACCTGGGTTCAAACTCTAGGACCTCAAAAGAAATCCAACAATAGCTCATGGTAAAAACTTTTAGCCAATTTAGATTGGAATGAAATTTATATGCTGTAAACTCAACAGTAAATATATGTGTTAAATGCTAAAGTATTTATAATAAAAGTCCAGAACAAGACACATAAGCACAGTACCAATTCTACTATTCAAATAGGAACTGGATGCCATAGTCAGTAAAGTAGCATACACGCACTAACAAAATAAAATGTATGAAGAGATATATGAGCCTCAAATTAAAAAAAAATCAAGGATATCGACCATCAACTATTCTATTATACAAAGAGATGTTAGGGAGCAAATTCAGCAATACAGCTACACAAAATAACTAGAATATGATGTGCAAAAACATATATTTGGGTATAGCATCAAATATATGTATATCTCAAATGAAAGCAAACAAATATGTCCCTGATCAGTACAGAAGTCACAATCTCAAAATTCTGATGAGCTGTCGTAAAGAAGCTTCAGATAGCAATAGAGCCTGTGAATCCACGCCAAGCAGAATATTGGACAGATATCAATGGTCCTTATTCACAAATGGATGCCTTAGTTGGTGGGTTGTGCCCAGGGTCAGCAGCTTCAGAACATTCAGGTAAGACACTGAGTGAGGCCTGAAGAAAGAATCAATCTCAAAGGGCCCCGAATGTCAGTCTTGGGAGGTCCCTGTTAAGGCTGCAAAGCTCAGGCCCTCCTTAGTGCCCACTCGGAGTTGCACCAAGAACCTTAGCAGTCAGCTGACTCTCCCGAAGCCAGAGAAATCTCGGGCTTGTTCGCTTCTGAACAGACACAGGTGTGAGCTCTGCAGGCCGTATCTGTACTCAGAGCTCAGAGAAGGATCCCCTTAGCCTCAACCCTAAAGTCTGCAGAGATGCCAGGGGAGTTTAGTAGCTCAAAGAGGCCCCATGTTGGCCGTGCCTTGGGTAGTACCGAGGTTCTGAGCTGGAGAGGCTGGCAGTGTGCAGAGGCAGGAGTACCGGGCTGATACCAGTGACTCAGACCCGCATTCCAGACTGGTGTCCCCGAAGCCCCGCCCACCTCTGGCTGCCAACTGCCAGTGCCTTCAAATCTGCAGGGTAGGACCAAATGCCTCTCACTGCCACCTGGAACGGGTGGCCTGGGAAGCCTTAATCTGAAGGCGAAGCCTCAGGTCATCAGAATGAGGTGTCCGGCGACCTGGCAGGTAGGTGCCAAGCTTAGAATCCTAAGTTAGAAGGTGGCCACCAGCCCCATGAGAGTTCCACTTGCCACTTGCTGTGGCTTTACTCAGAGCCACAGTCGAATTTCTCTTCTGAGGCTGTGCACCCCGTGTCGTGTCTTCATCTTTTAGGGTGACTGCTTCAGCACTCTAATTGCTTGCACTTGCGCCTGCTGTGCCTGAGAGTCATCATGCCTCGTGGTCAGAAGAGCAAGCTCCGCGCCCGGGAGAAGCGCCGCCAAGCTCGCAGTGAGTCCCAGCGCCTGCAGGGTGCTCAGGAGCCTGCCGCGGCAGGGAGCACAAGAGCTCCAGTCACTGGCCTGTCCCCCCCCGGGGAAGCTGGAGCTCAGAATCTGCCTGCTGCTGTTCCCACGGGGCCCTGGAGAGCCCCCTCCGTCCACCAGCACTACTGAAACGGGTTCGGAGTCGGGATCCGAGGAGGATTCCCAGAGCCAAGGTGCAGCTAAAGCGGAGCGGCGGGGCAGGGTCAGGCGCAGGAAGCTCACCATCTTCCCCAGGTTATGAGAGCTGGGCGCCGAGACCCTCTCAACAAGAGAGTGGTCCTGTTGGTGCAGTTCCTGCTGCAGAAGTATCACAGTAAGGAGCTGATCACGAAGGCAGACATGCTGAAGTTTGTTATCAAGAAGTACAAAGTATCACTTCAACGAGATCTTCAAGAGAGCCTCGGAGCACATGGAGCTGGCTTTCGGGTCGATGTGAAGGAAGTGGATCCCATCCGCCACTGCTACGCCCTGGTCAACAAGCTGGAGTTCACGTTCGACAGCGTGTCGGGTGAAGAAGAAAGCATGCCCAAGACCGGGCTGCTGATGATCGTCCTCGGGGTGATCTTCATGAAGGGCAACAGTGCCCGAGAAGAGGATATCTGGGAAGTGCTGAATATGATGGGCGTGTATGCTGACAAGAAGCACTTCATTTACGGGGATCCCAAGAAGGCCATCTCTGAAGATTTGGTGCGCTCTCAATTACCTGGAGTACGCCAGGTGCCCAATAGTGATCCACCCGTCTTTCATTACTTCTGGGGTCCAAGAGCCCACGCTGAAACCAGCAAGATGAAAGTCCCCGAGTTCTTGGCCAAGATCCATGATACAATCCCCAGTGCCTTCCCCACCTGGTATGAAGAGGCCCTGAGGGATGAGGATGAGCGAGCCCGCGCCAGAGCTGAAGCCAGAGCGCGCATTGCTGCCATCTCCAGGGGCGCGAGCCAGGTCGACTGGAGGCAACTTTGGGCAGGCTGAGTGAAGACTGAGACTGCGCAGACTTTGGGTGAAAACAGTCTGTGGTTCTTATCAGTTTCCTAATAGTGGAGGGCCAGAGTCGGACTGAGAAGTAGCTATCACTTTTGTGTTCTTGTTCAGTATTGGTAACTTGGAATTGTACTCTTCTCATTTCACTTTCTGCTTATAGTTGTGGGGTTTCATTTAAAACATGAAAGTCTGAGCCAGACCATTTTCTTTGTGAAAGAAATGATCAGCTACCATTCTAGGTTGGTGCATTGCTTAGGCAGCACACAGTGTTGTTTGTGTTCCTGTTCTTTGTAGTAATTTAGACTTTTCTTTATTTTATTTCATTCCGATTTGGTAAAATTTTATTGCTTCTATGACAAAAATTTTAAGCAATTTCACAATCTAAATATTAATTCTTTGGACAATGATACTAATATATTACTGTTATGTAGACTAGATTTTATTTGTAAGACAAATCACACTGAGTGAAGCAGAAAACATGGCATTGTTGTGGGCATGTCTTTGAAATGTGAAAATAATGATAAAATCATTGGAATTCAGAGGGGGAAGCAAAATATGTTCAGCTCTTTATTTTACTAATTTCAATCTGTTCTGTAAAGATGGAAGACACATACCTGCCTTTCTTCGTTTATTAAAGAAATAAGATAAATAAAATGCTTATAAAACCAGAACTCATGCTCACTGACTCAACCTCATTAATTCTAAATCCTGAGCATCTGCTGTTTAAAATCTGCAGTTCATAAATGGGAAACTAAGTTTAAAAAATAAAAACCCTGCCCTGAGACTTTTACAGTCCAGCTGTAGAAATCATATGAAGATGGTAAGTTATCCTCTAAACCCAAAGGAGGAATAGGGAGGAAAGAAGGCAGGAAGCGAGGCTGGGAGAAGAGGAGTGTACGAAAGTGCGTAGCTAAAACAGTAAGGGGTCAAGACTCCCTGAAGAAAGGCCGTCTGGGGTTTGGGGGACACTTCAAATCTTTCAGTGTCATATATTTTTTAAGTCCACCTGGGTTGTATGCTACATAAACAGGTACTGATGAATACCACACATATAAACAGATGGCAGTACTCATTGTTGAAGCACAAAACCTAATACTAGAAACCTGGTCAGGAGCTACCTTAGTATCATAAAAAGAAAAGCATCTTGCTGAACAGAAGTGGGAGGGTCATGTGCTTTTATTAAGTGTATTTGAACCCTGGAGGCTAGAACCCGGTACCGTGTTAGGAGACTAAGCCTGAGGATAATCCCTGGGGCTCCTGCATGCACTGAGAATAATCCTGGCAGTAATACTGTCTCTTATCTCCAATGCCACCGCAAAATTGTGTGTGAGAGCACAACTAAAGGGATGTAACACTCAGCAAACATCACAGCGTAAAAGATGTGTGGGTACCATGGTCAGGAAGTATGACCCCTGGCAAACATATGTGAACACCACTGGTACCTGCAATGAGCACTCTAACCAGAATGTGTGTAACTACAACTACTGAATGCAACCTTTGGTAAATACCATGGCAGGGGTGGTGTGTGTGTAACCTTCCCCTACTCACCTCAGCCCCAGTCAGCACAACCCAACATCAGGGGAAGGAATGAGTGTCTATTGGGAGGCGGGGAGGAGAAGCAGAGATGAACACAGAACACAACACAGGCTTTATGTCTTCATTAAATTTCTGAAAAAATAAGGCTGGCAATCCCTTGAAGTGAAATGTGAAAGAAATTATTATTAACTCAGTCTGTCCTATATTTGGTGGAGAGGCAAGCCAAATTCCAATGCATTGAGAGGGCATTTAAATTAAGTTACCTTGAGCGTTTATTTGGAGAATTAAGGGAGGACACTATATTTGATGAAGAAGTCAGGAAAATTGGAGAGGCTTAGATTAAAAAGGCATATAGGAGACGTTACTGGTTCTGGACATGAATTCTAGGACCTCTCGGTTGCATCCAACAGCAGCTATTTCCTCATGAGTACTTTAAGTAATTTATCCTTAAGTGGTGGACATGCTATTTGGTTTCAGTTGCTAAGAATTGTGGAGAAACATGCTGTTATTTATCCTAGGAAACTGCATGTTCTGTGATATCTCCTGAATTAACAAAATATAAACGTCCCCAGGGAAAGGTGCTGTCATCTGTGGTTAAAAATTATTAATCCTAATTCTCTCTCCAATTGCTGCCATATGCTTCATATCCATTACACATATTCCAATGGTTCTATATTATAGGGCTTATCAAGCATATTTTGCAGATGATGAGCTCCACATGTTCTGAAGTTCACCAGGCTGATAAGTGAAATACATGGAACTAGAAGCCTAGTCCAAAATTGGGCCCCACAGTTGTAACATGGAGCAGGCCTTCTGCCTCTTCATTCTCGCTTCTTCTCAGAGACTCCAATTGCATCACAGACAGCTGAAGAATCACTAAAGATAGCCCTGATAAAGAAATATGGAATGACACTAATGCACAGCTTGGACTATCTGTGGGCTTCATTTGCTGAGGATTAGTTTGTCCTCCTTGGACCTAGAGTTACTTGACAGCCAACTCTGCGGCGCAAGTAATCCAGAGTTACCTGCCCCATGTTGATTCCAACATGCCAACTCTAGCGGTGCATCTCAGGCATCCTATTTAATACCTGACTACCACAGCCTTATTACCCACACCACGTTACTGTAATAGTCTCGAGTGTGCTCCATATGAGCTCCAAGTGATTAGTCTTAGTTTTACTTTTCACAGAGTATATTGCCTCTTGAAATGTAATTGAGGCGGACAGTGGGAAGAATGGGAACAACTCCTATTATCATAAGCAATGTCTTAAATAATCGTTACTGGAGACTTACCCTGAACATCGGACTGGTGGTGCTGTACTCCATTGAAGCTAGACTCTACTGTGTAGCTACATACACGTCAAGAATCAAAGCCTTCTCATTAGCTAGAGATGAGGAAAGGTCATGGAAATCACTATGTACAAACATCTGTTGAAGCTGAATTCCTCAGAATTTCAGTGTCAGGTCTGAGCAATAGCACAGCAGGAGGGCATTTGCCTTGCACGCAGCTGACCTTGGGTTCAATCCCTGGAATCCCATATGGTCCCCAAACACCACCAGGAGCAATTCCTGAGTGCAGAACCAGGAGTAACCTCTGAATATGACCAGGTATGACCCAAAAAGCCAAAAAATAATGTATGTATCCTAATAAGGAAGGAAAAGGGGCTTCTAGACATGTATATGATCTTTGAAAAATAGGAGAAAATAATTCCCCATCTATCTGCTGCCTCGATCCCAGTACTTGTCCCAGGGAAAAATCTAGTTTTGACTTATGCCCAATGGCGTCTGGGGAAGTGTCCTGTGAATTCAGGCATATTGAAGATTGGCAGGACTCAGATACTAATAAGGTTTCTGACTCTGCCTCTTTAGAAGGGGGACATTTTCATTCTATTGAAACTCTGGAATTTATTTCAAAGATTACTATAAAAGTAAAATTAGGGACTCCCAGCGATATAACAGTGTGTAGAGCATTTCCTTGCACAGAGACGACCTGGGTTCAACTGCATCCCTTATGGTCCCCCTGAGTACCACCAGGAGTAATTCCTGATTGTAGAACCAGGAGTAACCCCTGAGCATTGCCGGGTGTAACCCCAAAAGCAAAAAAAAAAAGAAGAGAAAAGAAATTAGAACCATACCTCCACACCTTTTTATAAAGTAAACTCGGAATGTGGTTTAAAGATCAGAAATTAGACCAGATTCCATAGAATATATTAAGAGAAAACATTAGCAGAAATCTTTGGGACATGACCACAGAGGAATCGTCAGAAATGACTTCAACGGCAAATACAACAAAAACAAACAAACATGAGACTAGGAAATATAAAAGCTTCGACACAATGAAACTCAAACTCTGATAGAAAAAAAAAAACCCAGTTGAATGGGCAAAATTATTTGCATACAATGCTTCTTAGAAGGGGTCTCTAGATCTAAAAAGGCACTCCCAAAACTCACCAACAAAAGATCCAATGATCCTAAACATAAATGGGAGAAGAAATAAATGGATACGTTCTCAAAGAAGAGAAGTGATTGTTAACAGGTAAATGAAAGTGCTCTCGTCTCTCATGGGAAATGCAAATCAAAATGGTAGAAATACCGTCTTATGCCTGTGAAAATGGCATATATTAAAAGTCTATAACTATCCAGTGTTGGCAGAGTTGTGGTGAGAAAGAACCCTCATCCACTGTTAGTGGGAAAGGCATCTAGTTCAGCCTTTATGGAAAGTAGAATGGAGATCTTACCACAAAATAGAAATAGAACTACAGTGAGATCCAGTGATACCACTTCTAGCCATCACCAAACACAAAAACATGAATTCCAAACAATATATGCACTCTATGCTCATCACAGAACTTGGTGAAATGGCCAAGCTAAGGAGACAAATGCCCAACAACTAATCAATGCAAAAAATTGTGGTGCATATATACACAGTGGAATATTACGCAGCTCTTTTTTTTAAATTTTATATACTGTGAGAGACTTTCATACACAGGGCAGAGCTGCTACGAGACCTCCCTGTGCCCGGGCTGATCACGAGGCACAGGGAGGAAGGCGTAGTACTAGCCCTGGCCCGCCACTCCCAGCAGAGCCTCGCAAGAAGCTAGAAGACCCCCACACCATGAGGGGCCACCATTTTCCACATCCAGATTCCCTCTCCTCAGAGCTCCACCCAGCAGAAGAGCTGATCACAACCCCAGCTTGTCCAAGCTGCCAAGCGGTTCATCAATAAATGCTTGAGATTAGAGGTGACTACAAGTGTATCCCACCCGGCACGAGCTTCCTAAAGGCACCGTGTGGTACTTGATATGCCAAATAGTAACAATTATAAACCTCATTCCCATGACCTGAAGGAATGGTTTGAGGCTCTTATGTTCACCTGGGGCTAGCGAGAGCCCTTGGGCTACACTAGCATGTGACAGGACTATGGAGAGGTTACTGGTATCCACAAGAAAATCGATGATCAATGGGAAGACAAGTGATACAAGTGATACACTGTGAGATAGACAATTACAAAGCTGTTCATGACTGGGAGCCAGTCATACAATGTTGCAACATCCATCCCCACCAGTATGCAGTTCTTTGGAAGAACAAAATCTGAATTTTCAGCATGGATAGAACTAGAGTATGGCATGCGAGTGAATTCAGTCAGAAGAAAAGGTGCCCTATACAAAATGATCTCTATATGTGGGATTTAAAAATACATATCAAAGTAGTAAACTATGATACAGCAGGTAAAAGATGAATGAGGAAAACTCAATTCACATAAATGACTTAGCGCGTAGAGGTGAAAAAGGGTGTTGGGTAATTTAGTAGAGAGATTGGGATACTAATTATGGGTGTGAAAGTTGGAATCTAGAGCATGAGAAAACCATTTATTATAATACATAGGTAATCTACTCTGGCCAAAAACGAAGATTACATATAAGCCATAACCCATAAAAACTGATTTTCTGGGTTCTCAATCAGTAATATTTTTTCTTAAAAAGATGAATGCTATCTAAGGTATTAAGTGAAAAGGTGATCCTTCCCCAGGAGATTTCAAGTAGGAGAACTTTGGAAAATTAGATTATTTTGAAAGCACACCCTCCTAAATATAAGTGTGAGGATTCTAAAAAATGCACAAGATTCCAGTGGAAAAAAACCCTCACTTTTTGAAATTTCCCCAAGAGATGAAGAGTGGCATATTTTCATAACAAATTTAAAGTTAATTTATTATTGAGCACCCTATTATGTTTCTATCACTTGGACTAGCTATACCTGTACCGCTTTAGGACTCATTCTTCCAATGTGCTCAGAGTCACCCTGGTAACGCTCGGGTTCATGGTGCTGGAGATCAAACCCAGATAGACTGCATGCAAAGCAAGTATATTTCAAAATGTATTCGACTACCCCCTCATATTATGCACGGGACAGATGAGAACTGTGCTCTAGGACGCTACTCTCCAGTAGTATACATAATTGTATCATAGAGTTTACGCAGTGAATTACCATTCATACAAAAACCTTAGCATACGCTGAAAGCTATCACTTTGATGCCTTAAGTGCCCTTGAGAGCCATATGCTACTAGCATGCCTCTCTGTCCATTCAGCAGCAAATGAAGAAAATCCTCCCATTATGGAGTAGTAGAACCACTTTAGATGAAAAACCTGAATGCCGCAGTATCTTGACAGCTGAGATCTCACTTCTTTCCCCAACATATTAAGCAAGAGCAGTAAACATTTTCTACCATAAAGTTTTTGTATTTTAGAAGACAAAGTTGTAATTGTGTTCTAATAAAATCATCAATGGCTTTTATTTTTAACAAGTAGAAGTGTAACATTCCCAGTAGTCTTCAGGGCATTGCAGTCCTAAGGATCAAAAACCAAGGTCTCTCGCATGAAAGACATCCGCTATGCGCTACCACTTGACTCTCATCCGCGGCCCGGCCTTTTGCTTTAAGTCATTCCTATTACAAAGTCTGTCTCCTGCATCAACCAGCAAAAAATTACTGTATCTGATTTAGATACCAACCCCATGAACATTACAAGCATTTTAATTATGAAGGCAATAGTAATATATATTTTCTTGCAAAACTATCTAATTTAAAATAATTTAAAATTGAACACAACAGATAAATAACACACCCTGCTTTCAAAATTCAGCACCCTTTCTCATAGATAGAGTACAAAATTTATAAGATCTGATTTATCAATTTATGTGTCAGACTCAGTAGGGCTTCTTTAATACATAGATTAAGCCATGAAAATATATTTGATTTCTTAGGCATCATACATGATAAACAATATATTATGAATGACACCCCATATGGTCCATACATAGCATTATAAACCAAAAACACTGAATATGACCAGAGTTTTACATGAATGATAACGATTGTTAGAATGTTAAATATATTAAGCTGGAAATTAGATAGATTCCCCATACCATCATGAGTATCTGACGAGGATCAAAAACACAACAATGATTTTTTCCTCATCTTTAGACAAAAAAAAAATAAAATGTGAGGTTTTTTTTGGTGAAGAACTTATCATCCCCTGATATTTACCATATTAACTATGGCTTTTTTAGAAAACCGCTTGTTCCAAGTGAATAAACTATTTTCCCATTGCCTTCTTGTAGATTCCAACAATTTAACCCTAAATTCCGATAAAGATAATCATGATTATGATTTCTACCTTATGATCTGGTATGTAAAGCGATGAAGGAAAAGGAAATCTCAGATAAGAAGGGGCATGAAGTCTGTGTACAAAAAGTCTGTGTTCTCAAACAGTGCAAATATTTATTAATGAATTCCCTCTGTGCAGAAAATTGTATCAACAAAAGGATTCACATTTCAGCACATATTACTACCTTTTTAGAAACAGATTCGGTAAGAAAAGAGAGGTAAGCGGGGGGAAAGAGAAATATGGTTACAGCAGAGAAAAAGGCTCCATTTTTTGTCAAAAAGAAAACTACTTTTAATGATCTCAGTTCTTTTCTTCAACACTTTTCAATTTTTTTCTCCTGGCACTCTTTACCCATAGTTTCAATCATAAATATTAATAATACTAATACTCAATCATACAAGTACTTGGTTGAAATTAGGCTCCTTCTAAGAACTATGTAATTAAGAAAATTCAAAAACACTAATTGGTTTTGTAAAACAATTCATGAATGTGTAGCATCCCATCTTGGAACAGAAAAAACAACTTAATGAGTATAAAAAAAGCATTACAGATTTTAACCAGAAAAAGGTGGGCAAAATAAGGGAAATACAGGGCCGGGTGATGAGTGCAAGGGTAGGGTGTTTTTGCCCTTTGCACGCCGTTGACCCAGGTTCAATCTCCAGCTTCCCATATGGTCCCCATACTGCCAGGAGTAATTCCTGGAGCCTAAAGCCAGAGTAACTCCATGAGCATCACCCGGGATGGGAACCTTTCAAAAGAAAAAAAAAAAATGAATAAATAAATAAAGAGTCAAAAACAAGGAAATACATGTTTCCAGTAAGGCAAAAATTAGAGGTTTGGAACCAAATGGGTTACTTTTTTCAGATTTCGTTGGTTGTTTGTTTGTGGGCTGTCCTCAGTGATGTTTCCCAAGGGTTACCTCTTGCTCTGAACCTAGGGAATTACTGGTGGCGGTGGTCGCGGGGGACCATATGGAATGTCAGATTTGCACCTCGGCTAGCCACATTCCAGGCAAATACTCAACCAACTATACTCATCTCTGACTTTCCTAGTGTTAATCAAGAAACTCTGGACTGATGATTAAATTCCTGGAAGGGGCTCAAAAATGGGCCCTAAGTCTCTTTTCAGGCAACATTAGCCTAGTACAAGGGACTCCATTTGTACTAGGCTGTTGGTCCCTCAAACAGCCTTTCTCCCATGATGATCACGAATTACGCGAAAGGAAATCACCAGACCAGGAATTTTTTTTTTTTTTTTTTTTTGCTTTTTGTCACACCCGCAACGCTCAGGGGTTACTCCTGGCTCTCCACTCAGGAACTGCCCCTGGCGGTGCTCGGGGACCATAGGGGGAGGCGTTAATAGAACCTGCCCGGCATAAGCCAGTCACACATTAGTGCCAAGGCCCAATCCGGGCTAGGCTATCACTCAGGCCCCCAGACTAGAATCTTTTAAGCATAAAGCATTCATAATATGGCAGATAGTATCTGTTCAAGAGAAAGAAACCATAGCCAACCTCTAGGCTTCCCAATTCTTGAGTGAGGGGCCTCCCAAAGCAGTAGCCTCAGAGGTCCAATCATCACTTCCAGCAATGCTCAGCCAGCCAGCAGGGAAAGTATCCAGTCAGAGAAGGGTGAAGTGCTTGGGCCCTATGTTGTTGGAGACCAACCCAAATGGACCACCCTGGCAGTACTCAGAAGTTCCAGGACGCAGGAGGCAAACATTAGCAGGGATTGTGGTTCTTAGGATCAAAATGGTGGCCGGCTCCATCGAACCCTAACCCTGTACTACCCCCTGCTGGCCTAGGATTCTCATTTCTTTCCAACATCAGGCCACAGGTTAGACAAAAGATTTGAAAGCCCTTATTACTATGATTATCTACCAGCAAAAATCTCACATTTGGAAAGCCTGGGTTTTCTAACAAGTATTTTGAAGAAGCAGTTTGAAGGGAAATTTCACAATATAAGATCCCCTTTTACCCCGCTGTCCAACTAACTGCTTATTGACTCTAAGGGAAACAGAATTTGCCACCAAAATATATATTTCTTTGCTACCAGGATTATTTTTGAGCTGAGTTAATCTTTGAGGAACAAAGGGCACCCTAAAGAAACACTGAAAATCTTGAACTTCCTTTATCATAAGCAGTTACATTTAAAATGAAAATCACCCCTCAGAAAATGTCCCCCTCTCCCATCTAGGTAACAGTAGGAAAAGGATGAGCAACTCTCTCAAAGACTAAAATGGAGAAGTTTCAAAGACGATCCAAGAGATTGCCATGTTCTGTTATTTAGATGGCTCCTCCCCCACCTCCAAAAACCTCTCATAGCCTCTAAGATGATAACCAGAAACATTTTCGGGAGCTTCTTGGGCCAGGTAATTCCTATGCAAAGAGTCATACATACTTTGAACTTC
The DNA here is from genome assembly GCA_021461705.1 of Cryptotis parvus. Taxonomy (NCBI): domain Eukaryota; kingdom Metazoa; phylum Chordata; class Mammalia; order Eulipotyphla; family Soricidae; genus Cryptotis; species Cryptotis parvus. The sequence goes on from JAJIBD010035672.1 coordinate 19,151, forward strand.
TTTGGTTCCCTATTTTTTATTCTTGTATTTTATCACTAAAGAGTCCCCAAGAATCAATGAAGAGAGGTAGGGAAATCACCTGTTTCTGTCTCTTTAACTCAATTCTGGAACTTCCAGAAGCTTTTTTCTCTTGAAAGATTTATTGGGAGTAAAGTAAATTAAAAAATGAAATATACTGCCAGCTCAAAAGAGCCTTCCATAAAATATAGAAGAAAAAAGAAAACAATTTTACTATCTGAAAAAAGTATTAAAACAATGCAACTGCAATGTCTTCACAGGCATCCGTTAAAGAGACCGTAAGGGACAACTGTATCTCTACTAATTTACATAGTCAAACAGTAACATACCACATCCATGTTCCTAAGAAAACAATATTTATTCGTGAGTGGAAAAATGACCCTGCCAGCATCACTTGTTCTTCATAGTCACTCGGTAGTTGTGGGTAAAATGAGCTCTCGTTAGCCAATGTTTATTCAAAGGAAAAATCAACTCTGCCACTAAAAACAGCTCCTTTCTATCTTAACACGACAGTAAATTCTTTGAGACTAGAAGATGGGAAAGCCACTTCCCCTGGTAATTTACTCCTTCAAATAGGTACCCCTCCAGGTTGCAGGAGAAAAACTCCTGATCTTCACAAGTGAAAAGAGACATATTCAGAGAGAGAGAGAGAGAAGAGCAAGATGAAGTAGAGGGAGAGACAGAAAGAGAGAGAGAGAGAGAGAGAGAGAGAGAGAGAGAGCAATTGTAGATTCAAATCTAAAGGCCCCACTGGCTACGAACATATATCTCTAATCACGCTTTATCCATATTAGAGAAGGCATTATTATTTATCATCACTCATGGGCTTTGTGTAAGTTGTCTTGGGCCATACATGGTGCTCATAGGGCTTTCTACTGGCACTGCACTTGTAGATCACTTTGGGTGAATGCAGGGGCACCACAAGGGAGTGTTGGGGATTAAACCTGGCTTGGCAAGTGTACAAAAAGCAAACAACTTTCCCCACTAGTACTTTCCTCTGGCCTAAATTCAGCATCATTTGCATCAGGAAAAATAATACTTTGTTGCTTTTCTAAATTTACAGTTTCCCCAGTCGCTCAAAGGGGAAATGGGATTCCCTGATAATAGACTCCATTTTGCTCGCAGAAATGTCCTTGATATGCCATTGGCCCTGGGAAAGAAAATGCCCTAATTGTAAACCCTAGTCTGGATGAAAGCCAAATGTCATGACACTATTTAGGAACAAAGACTGACTTGGAATAGCTACCAACAAACAACCCACCAAACTTATTAATACTACTAGCCAACAAAGTGAGTTGAACTGGGAGTATTCCTAGTTCACACTCAAGATGAGAACTGAACTCACCTGGATGCCATGATGAGAAATCGAGAAATACTAAAGCAGCGATCACAGTTCAGCTTTCTTCCACACTGGGTAAAAGTGATATATTTGTACTTATCCTAACCAATTTGTTATTTGTCAGCAACCGCAGAAAATAAATACAAGAGTAGTCATTGAACGTTACCTATCTATCATCCTTGGGGGACTAAGTTCCAACGTCAAATGTGGTTACCTAAAGACAGTAAAATAGGCTGCTGAAACAACCAGGGAATTGGCCACCCCAGCCAAAGATGTGAGGAGCTCGAAGGCACGGCCAGAAAAAGGTTAGAGTTAGCCTTATCTGACCGGCAGATGTCCTTGAAAAATGGAAAAACCATATTAACATCCTTCCTTCTCAGGTGTCTCCTTAAACTGTAACTCTGAGATTTAAATTTCTGCAAGAAACTCTTGCCACATTTCAGGATAGACTATTGATCTTAACTTTCTCAAGAGCATTCCATTGGTATTATGTTTGAAATGATTTGGTGGATGGGTACTCGGGCACTACATGACAGAAACCTCAACTCCGAACATCTTGTAATTGTGTATCTCTTACGATGGTATAATATAAGAAAGAATGAAAATAATATCGTGATAACAATCCAGTGAAAAGTCCTTTATTTACATACTTCCAGGGCAAAAGCAACTTTGCATAGTGGTAGTTCACTTTTCAGAGGCAGAGGTCCCACAAGAGATTCATGCAATGATTCTCTAAAGTTAAATTAACTGAGAAGCAGCCCTGATTGCATAAGGAGAGACATTTTCCGGGATGTTGAACCAAAAATGCAGGTGAGTGCGCTTTGCAAAAGGCAACTGCCTTATTTGGGAGTAGCAGAAAACTTCTCATCTGGGGGAGTATAGCTTTAACCGCTATTTTTCTTGTTTTGTTTGTGCTGGTGTGATTTTAAAGGATGACGAAGAGAATACGAAGTAATGATGAGGAAGGTATCAACAAAATAGTCATGGTCAGGTGGAGGGGCTACAAAGCAGAAGTATGTAAAATTAACTTCATCAGGTCCTTTTAGAAAGAAATATTCTCATTTTCTCATTTTCGGCATCATCCTGCAAAAACATCTTGGAACGTTGATAGTTTAATCTTGGGATGCCGATAACTTCAGAGTTTGCACCATCTCAAGCTCCACTATAAAATGGCTCTAGTGAGTAATTTTATACTTCCATGTTACAAGCCCCTAGAGTGAGTTCCCTACAGAAGAGTCATCCTCAAGAATATTAGGAATCTATGGAACAGCCCTAACTGGACAGAAAGAGACAGTGTCTTAGGCATCCAGTTGCCCAGCACTCCTCACCCTAAAAAGAGTACTCATGTCGAAGTGGGGAAGGGATGTGGAATGCTGTTCTCAAACCACCAAAAAAAATACAAATGCCTCTTAGTAATGTCTCTTTTCGCCCTCCCTCGTGTTCCTATAATCAGTGCTTACTCTCAGTGACTCATAATTTGACATGCTATTGTCCAGGACACACTCCTGTAAGGTTTAGAGACTCGATTGAACGAACAGTTTATTAGCCCAGCATCTTAAGTTCCTTTGAACTTCTCTCAGGAATAGGAGGCTCCATAACGGTTTACTGGGAAAACTAGCAGGGGACAAGAAGATCGTAGTGAATCCATCGCTTCTTTTCTTCTCAGCAGCTCACATCATCCCAAAGCTTTTTTCTTTGTGCCCCTCACTTGATTGGAAGCCTCAGTCTGCTTCAGCCTATCTCCCTCCAACTGCTCCATCACCATGACAGATCTCTCGAGCCTGGGGGTGTTTTCCAACCCTTAGACAGTGGTTCCATAGCACCCGCCTCTTCTTGTTTCCTTTTCCCCAGCACGTGAACAGTGTCCTACCAGCTGGATCTGAGTCTTGTGCCGTGGGTTCATATTCATATGATTTTTCACCTTGGACACCCTGAATTTCCTAGAGGCCCATAGGGGGCTATATGACTCCAGTTGAGTGGAAATGCTGCTCTAGCTGAGAAATTTAAGAAGATTAATTTTGCTTCCTAATGCATATATTAGTTTGGAAATTATTTAGTATACATAAATAAAGGATGTTTTTTTAAATTATTAGCTCCAAACTTTAGTTTCTGAAATTTTATAATGAGAATAGTTATTTCTTTTAAATGCTTTGTCAGAGATTACAAATTTATAACAGTGTTAAAATAAGGGATTGGTATTTACATTATCAAACACCTCACATCTTGTATGCTTGCATGTGCTTTTACTTTTATCTTATATTTATTTTGTTTATATTTCTATAACTATAATAAAATTAGAAATCATTAGTTATCACATATATACATAAATAAAAACCTAAGTAAATAGATGACTATTTGAACTCCATGTTCATTCACACTGTTATGACACAATGTGAATGTCTCATCATATATATATATGTGATTAGAGTAATGAGAGAATATTATTATATTTTTATATACAATATATATATATTCTATATATATTCTATATAACATATATGTATGTATGTATATGGTATATATATATATATATATATATATATATATATATATATATTACTACACCCAGCACCAGCAAAGCGCGCTCACCCCTGCAAAGTGAGATTTTTAATTCCCTCTGATGCTGAATTTTGAGTGTCATGTGAGGGAAAGTATTTCAAATACATTTTTTTTTTAAATTGGCATCAAGTTGTTCCATTATTGTATCTTACTAAAAAGCGCCTGCTCTTTTTCTCTGAGAGGCACGCCTAGTAAAGAAAACTTGTGAGTAATTGGGGACACCTTATTTAGTTCCATTGGTTTGAGTGCTTATATAAAAATAAAATATACTTTCATCCATTTTGGTTACTACACTACTTACATTTAAAAAATACCCTCAATATGTAATGGAGTAATCAAGTGGGTTTCTTTCTTTCCAATAGTATATCCATCGTTCTCTCAGTCATTTTAGTAAACTTAAAGGTACAAACATCTCGTTATAAAGTAAAATAATTCATGGTGATATAATTGAAAGCATGGCCACAACAGTTAAATCAGATTGCAATGCATCTTTGAAAGCCAGTATGAGCACAACCCCTTAAAGTTCCCCAGTATTGAACTGGAGATGTGACCTCAAAGTGGTTGAGAGCATGCTTCACATGCAAAAAAAAGTCAGGATCACCGATCTCTAGCACCACATAATCCACTGAAAACTTCCAAGTGACACTTTGAGAACTGAGCCCAGATTAGACCCTGAGCACCGCTGGGCATAGCCCCAAAGCAAAATGTTCTCACACAAGATGAACAACACTGTAACTGTGATAGTGAAGGGTATTAACTCCACTCATCATGGCTATCCTTTTACAAACATATGAAATAATGAGTCGCAGTAATATTCTAAAAAACTTTATGATGTATGTCAATTACATCTAATGATAAAAATATTAAGTTTAGGCCAAGAGATAGACAGCACTTAGGTGCACGCTCTTAGCATTTGACCACTTAGTCCAGGCAACTATATGGCCCTTTCAAGAATTCACCTGCTTTGGTCTTAGGAGGGGCCCTTAAGCTCTGAAGAGCTGTATAGTCCCTGGTGGTCAATAGCACCACAGGACCAAGAGCCACTAATATAATTGGCTACCCATCACTGGGGAGTAGCCACCAGTTCTCTGGTTCCTGAATACTATTGGGAAGCATCACACTCCCCTCTCCTCTGCCCCAATAAATTTTAGAATCAACTCTCGTTGGCCTCTATTCAACCTATTGTGTTTAAGAGGGATGTGTGGCATTGGTCACACCATAGACAAAAATTAGAGGAAATCTAACATGTTTATACTATTGAGTGCCATGAACAAAAAAAGTACATATAAGATGCCTGCTTTGTGCTATGGTAATGTATGTTATATTTAATCCATTTACTGTGATGTTAATGTTTTACTGCTTCCAGAAACAATTACATGTTTATATATTGAATCTTTACAACCCTAAAAATCCTTTTATAAAAGACTCCTTTGGTTTCCCACTTAACATAGCCTTGGTAAATCACCCTTGTCTGGTAAACATACTTTCTTTTTATAATGTGTTAGTGTTATTTTTTTTGGGGTCACACCCTATGATGTTCTAAGCTCCTGACTTGTACTCAGGAATCAGTTTCAAAGGTGGTACTCAAGGAACCATATGGGATGCCGGGATCAAACCTAGGTTGGTTGCATCTAAGGCAAATGCCCCCGCTGTAACATGGTTCAGGCACCGATAAGTTATTGTTAATTGCATGAAACATTATGCTCTATATACATATAATATTATATGTATGTATATATTCTTTTATCATTTAATCTGTCAACTATGGACATATTTACTCAGACTCAATGCTTTCACTTCTATTCTGTCTTCTCTAACTATAAAATGTCTTACTTCCATTTCTCATATGTCCTGTGTTTTTGGTGAACATCTTGATGCTAGCTAAATTCAAAGAAAAAGTCAATATGGGAGAGAAACTGAAGGGTCATAAAGTGCCCAGAACCTTTCACCTTCTTCCCTCACATGTGACTTCTCTCTCAATGGCTCTAAAACTCCAGCAACTGTTAACTATTCTCTCCATTCCCATAGTCCAGAGAGGTGGAAAATCTTTACACAAATTATAAGTGTTATTTTTGTTCAAACTCCTCAATTGGAGTTTGAGTATTCAATTTTCTCAAGCATTAAATTCCTTTCAGCTACAGACATGGAAGAATTTCAGTTTCTCTAGATAATTCCATACTATTATAGCTGAATGCAGTTTACTTTTTTTCTTGAATCATCTGTGAGATACACACAAAGTTGCTAAAGTTGTTCATGATTACATTTTCAGTCACAATAATGTACCTCCACTCATTCCTTCCTTTGCCAGTGTGGCTTCCTCTCCCCACTCCCACCAGCTTCTGCTCCTCAATGGCAGATAAATGCAATCGTTCCTTTCTTCTTATTCCTCCTTAGGCACTGTGTGGTTTATAATACTGTTATCGTGTAGTATCACAGAACTCCTTCCAGCACTCAGTTTTGTCCAGAATGATCATTTAATCATCATTGTCATAGCAGTCCCTTCTCTGTCCTAGCCGCACTTCCTTCAACTTGTGGCAAGCTCCCTGTGTTCTATAGACTCAGCACATTACGCCATATCTACTCTTTTCATCTTTGGAGTAGATCAACCAATTTTTTTCGCATGAAAACACACCTTATTCCTAGGAGAAACAATTCTTTCATATATGAGTATATGCACATATTCAAGTAGTAGGAGAAATGGGGCCGGAGCGACAGTCCAGCAGGTAAAAATTTGCCTGGCACATTGCCAACCTGGGTCTGATCCCCGCATCCCATATGGTGCTCCTGAGCAGTGCCAGAGTAATTCCTGAGCGCAGGTTTCAGGAATAACCCCTGAGTACTGCCTGTGTGACTCAAAAAGCAAAAAAAAAAGTATATGGAGTGAAATGTATTCAACTTTTAAAAAACTGAACACTGGGATAGAGCTCTCTACAGTATCTTCATTGTGCGAAACAGCTTAACTGTAATTCAGATATATCGTCATAGTAAAAGAAATCCTCTTATACTTCTCTGGGTTCAGACAAAGTAAATAAACAAGTATTAGACTGATAACATAAACAGCAAAGGTGAAAATTTTTAATGACATGTATATGCCTTCTTGTCCACATGAGAAGGAAAATAGAATAAGCTCGGCTACTACATTATTTCAGACTTTGCTTAAAAACCTTGGCTAAAACAAAGGTCGAGGAGAAAGAAGATCTTCTCAACTGATAAAAGAGAGAAACGGCCCTACCACATGGGGTCAAATGCTTTCAAGTGAAATGAGCCTGTAAGTGTAAGCCTGAGTTTGATCCCACAGTATCACTATGGGTCGCCTTAGTAGCCTGGGGACCCCAGTGCCCCACTCCATCCTTCCGAGGTTCTACAGCACCCCTGAACGTTGCCTATGCAAACAAAGAGAGAGAGAGAGGGAGATTAAGAGGGGAGAAAGAGATATCCCTTAAAGGTAAAGGCTTAATCTCGATGTATATGTAAATTGTCTCTTTTCATAATTTCTAGAGATTTCAAAATTTCTTGTCCTGAAGTCAACATTTTTGCTCTAAAGACTTATTTTGGGTATCATAATTTTGTTTCTCCTTACAAGGATGAAATACATCTGGGTAAAGGAAATATTTAAAACATCTAGATGATTCATGAGCTACAGAAACAGTATATTAGTGCACAAATAATTATATGTTGGAAATAATGAATAACATACACCATTGGAAAGACATGCTTATATGCGGTATTAGAATTCAGTAGACTCAGACCATTTCTTTATAAAAATATATAATTCTTTCTGTAGGCATGATCAAGTATGAAAGAAGCAGATGCTTTCAGTGCCAATGATTAAACATAATTCTAGTACCATATGGGGAGAAGATATTTAATATGAGACCTCAATACAAACCCTTACCATTACATCATGA
>JAJIBD010035673.1:0-39278 GCA_021461705.1 Cryptotis parvus
TTTTTTTAAGTATTTTATTATACCACCGTGAGATATACAAATAAAAGATATACAATTAAAAAGTTCATGTTTGGGTTTTGGTCATACAGTGTTTCAGCACCCGTCCCTCCACCAGTGCCCATCTCCCACCACCAACATCCCGGTTCCCTCCCCCCTTCCCCAGCCCTGCTCCATGGCAGGTTCTTTATTTCTTTCCCTTTCTCTCTCTTTCTCTTTTCCTTCCCTTCCAGACTATGGATTACAGAACATACATTAAAGGTTGTCATGTGTATCCTTTTTGCCTCTATTTAATGCTCAGTTCTAGGTTGGCATTAGTACCCTCGACTATTATTAGCACCCTGTTCCATTTTCTGTCTTACCCTAAACTCCTGACTCCCACACGTTTGTGATAATTTCCACCTTTGACAAGACCTCCTGATATATGTTTCACTTGACCTTGGATATTGGTATCATAATATGTACATATATATTTATGCCATGCAAAATAAATGCAGTCATTCTGTATCTGTCTCTCTCCTTCTGGCTAATTTCGCTCAACATAATCTTCTCCATGTCCATCCATTTATAGGCAAATTTTATAACTTCATTTTTCCTAACAGCTGCATAGTATTCCATTGTGTAGATGTACCAAAGCTTCTTTATCCAGTCATCGATTTTCTGGGCACTCTGGTTGCTTCCAGATTCTGGCTATTGTGAATAATGCTTGCTATGAACATAAAAAGTAGGGATGAGTGTTTCCGCTGCGTATTTTTGGTTTCCCAGAGTAGATTCCCAGGAGTGGTATGGCTGGGTCAAATGGGAGTTCAATTTCTAGTCTTTGGAGGAAAGTCCATATTGTTTTCAGAAAGGCTGTACCAGCCGGCATTCCCACCAACAATGGATGAGTGTCCCCTTTTCCCCACATCACCCCAGCACTTGTTGTTCTTGCTCTTTTGAATATGTGCCAGTCTCTGTGGTGTAAAGTGGTATCTCATTGTTGTTTTGATTTGCATCTCTCTGATGATTAGTGATGATGAGCATTTTTTCATATGTTTTTGGCCATTCGAATTTCTTCCTTGCTGAAGTTTCTGTTCATTTCTTCTCCCCATTTTTTGATGGGGTTGTTTGTTTTCTTCTTGTAAAGTTCTACCAGTGCCTGATATATCCTGGATATTAACCCCTTATCAGATGGGTATTGGGTGAATATTCTTTCCCATTCTGTGGACTGCTTTTGTATCTTAGTCACTGTTTCTTTTGAGGTGCAGAAGCTTTTTAGTTTCATGTAGTCCCATATGTTTTATCTTTTCTTCTAGTTTGCTTTGTTAGTGATGTTTCACCTTTGAAAGATGCCTTTAGCAATCAGATATTTTCTTAGGCAGTTCCCTTGAGGAAGAGTCTTCAGACCCTACCTTTACTAATCTAACGCACATTCATCTTTCCATGTGGGTTAAAAGGCTATGTTCAAGATAGTCTCCCCAAATTACTTAAACAGATAGTCTATCACTATCTTATCTCCCTTGTTTCTTTTTTAAATCATGAGCTTGCAAGTCTGATATAATGTACGTGTGTGTGTGTGTGTCTATTGATCTGATATATGTCTCTCCCCATTAGACATGTGTTTCACAAAGTAAACAATACTGCCTCTGCTGGAATGATTGTCAGGAGGAGTGTTAGTAGTATAGGACACAATCAGAGGTCACGCTGTTTGTTCACTTAAAGTCAATTTCCAGATGTTAATGAATAAATTATTTTTCCTGAAAGAGTAAAAAAAAATTGGGATATTTTCATTAGGTGGAAGTAGCTACATGGAACAGGGTCTGCTGTATTTGTTCATCATTTATCCTAATCTCCCAGCACACTTGCCTGAGCCAATCTGCTACCAGTAAATAATACCTAAACTACAGGTTGCAGTATTTTATATGATAAAAGCATAAGTGGGAATAAAATAAATGAAATCAAGTTGGCATGTAAGCTTACAGAATAAGATCATGTTCCTTGCTGTAAGAATGCATAAATCTAGAGCTGAAACAGTAGTATAGTGGGCAGAATATTTGCCATTCACACAACCAATAACTGGTTCAAAATCTGGCAGTGGGCAGAATATTTTGCCATTCACACAATATGTATGCAGTTCAAAATCCCCAGGCGTCTATGGGCCACTGAGCACTTTCAGGACTGATTCCTCAGTCAGTGGAGAGTCAAAGTAAACCCTGAGCACTGCTGGTATGCTACCCCAAAACTAAAAACAAAAAATGGATAAATCTGATTTAACGGTTGCATATTTTTACTTGGAGTAGAAATAAGTAAACTCATTGTCCTAAGAGACTAAAATAGTTTCTCTAAAACAAAGGAGCTGATTTAATAACATATTTTCGAGAAGGGACCTGTATACTAAATAAGTTGTATATGGCTGCTTAAGATGATTATATAAAATGTTCTTACAATACAACCACTTTTTGTCTTATAGTTAAGAGTAATTTATGGTTATCACAATTACTGAGCCATATTGCCAAAAGGGCCTATAAAACAAAGATCTCAAACAGGAGTTGACTGGAATAATGAAACTGAACAAAATTGCCATAACTATCGAAATTTTGAGAACGACCTCTTACCATGGAAACTGAGAGTAGACAGGTAAAGTTAAAAAGATGTGCAGGTGTTGGATGTTTCACCATATCATCACTCCTCATTTTCTTGTTATTCTAATTGCTATCCCTTTAGAAAAATACTAGAATGTAAGACCAATTTATTGTTTTTCTACATTTATAGTTACTATAAATGGAATGGAAAAATGATAGACTATAACCTAATGGAAATTCCATGTAATACACTAAAGACACAGATTAGGGTGGTTCATAATGACATCACCCACTCTTATACGAATCTGATTTGATTTGTTGGTTTGAGGTCTTGGGGCTATGACTGACTATGCTCCAGGGATCACTCCTGACAGTGCTGGGGCTTGAATCAGGGTTGGTCACATTACCAGGCAACATATATATGTATATCTGTAAAGCATAACTTGAAGAAAGTATTTCCCATATTGATGGCTGTGATTTCAATATTTCAATGTGGTCTTTCAGTTTCATGATTAGAGACCTAAATTTTTTCCCTCTGTGGCAAAACCTCCATTTAAACTATTGCTAATGGCTATCCAGGCCGCCCCTTTCAGATGATAAGACTTTTAAAAAGCATAGCATTAGATGTCAAAGGTGTTAATTCTAAATTTGGTACAATATGTGCAATTTTTGGAGTCCTGGCTCATCTATGCTCCAGAAATTCTACCATCATTAATTTTTTCTACGTGTTATAGGTCATTTAAGATTACTTGTAATGGCTCACACCTCTGTATAATTTCCTCCTGAAGGAGGAGGCAGCACCTGTATGAACATCTGAGTTCTGCTCCATCATTAGGTGTTAGGGGACACCACCGAGTCCCAAACAGTGCCGAACAAGTTCCCTTCCTCCAAAGCCGGCGGTGAATGGATGAAGACTCCAGGAATCCGATGCAGTTTTAAAGGCTTTACTTATCACGGGTTCAGGCACACAAATCAGCAATAAGAAAAAGCCTGGTTGCTTGGTTGGCTAGGAACCCCAGCCATGTAAATAAGATGGATGCCACCACATGTTGTTAAGGCCCTGTAAAGAGGAGACAAAGACAATACTCCCAAGAAAGTGCAAGCCCAAAGAGGCCCAAAGGCGCGAGAGAGAGAGGAAGCAGGCTGATTTTATACGCCTGCAATAGATACTACGTAGGAAGCAGGAAGGGTCAAATGCTTGCTTGCTTGGAGGCAAACAGCATTTCTCTCCTGATTGGTGCCCAGAGATCCAACGTGGCCAGACCAAATATGCTGCTAGAACAAGCTAGTCCCACGATGATTGTGGTAGCATGAGAGAATATTTATACCAGCCAGTACAGAATACATGGTCAGATAAACTTCCACATTTAGACTACCCCCTTATCTAGAAGTGACCTGCAGGAGGCAGTCAGGGCAGATGCAGAGGCTCTTAGAGGTCACTCCAACAATTGGAAGTAATAGTGAAAGTGACCACAGAGAAGTGAGTATCTTTGTTAGACATAACCCAATCCAGCAAGAGCTAGAAAGGGGGACACAACTTTTTCCTGGTGCAATGGCTTCAGAGTGCCCAAGTTCTATCTGATAGAGATTCTCTCCTGAAGCTTTAAAAATGGAGAGGACCATATAGCTAGAAATGGCCCTCTTAGCTTCAGTGAGATAAGAGCGGCTATCTGTGACAGCCAGCTAGGAAACATCAATCCTACAATTGAAAAACTCAGTTTGGCCAGCAGTCTGTATCCTTCAAATGTTGTTACCTAAAGCCTTCTTTTATAAGCGACCAAGTCAACAAGAACTTGAGTTAGAACCTAGGAGAGAAACAACATAAATGAGGATGCATCTAGAATGCTGAAATAAGGCAGAAATGGGTGTTTGTTAAAATCACCAAGTTAATAGGACTTATTTTGCAGTGAACAGAGGCCCTCGGGCTGTAACGCATACGACAGGAAAATGGAGATATTACTGGTACCCGCTCGAGCCAATCAATGAACAAGGGAAGACAAGTGATACAGGTGATACAAGTGATTTTGCAGTAAGGGACGAAGGATAGTGCAGACGTTATGGCATTTGCCTTAATACCAGTTGTGGTTTGATCTCAGGCACCACATATGATCCACTGAATATCGTCAAGAGTAAGCACTAAGCATGGAGCCACAATAGGCCCTGAAAACTGCTGGTTGTGACCCCAAACCAAAATACACATAAATACACATTCATAGAAACCTAAAAAGGTGGATCAAGACTGTCTTCTAGGACTCTGTCCAAATTTAAATCAATAGAGGCTAGGAAGACAAATCAAGGCCAGAGTCACAAGGACCCAAGTTCAATTTTCGTGAGTGTGTGTGTGTGTGTGTATCTATATGTATTTAATCAACCTCCAGCTCAATATGAGAATTCCATTTCTCCACGCTTAATATTTTTCAATAGGCTCTAAAGGGTGATTTTTGTTGCTCAAAGTCTCATGAAGGTTATGATGAGTAAATATTGAAATAAGTCGGGTATAATTTTGTAATGATGTTCTTATAAGTCTGCAACCAGAATCAGTATTATATCTTTAAAGACTCATCATAACTAGAGGCCAGAGTTGGGCATATGGGGCATTCAGTAACAGCTCAGAATTTATAGTAAGGGGATGGGTGACCACCCCATAACAGCTATCTATCTGTCTGTCTGTCTGTCTGTCTGTCTGTCTGTCTGTCTGTCGGTCTGTCTATCTATATGTCTATCTATCTATCTCTATCTCTCTCACTATGTCTTCTATATATATGTATATATATATATATACATATATAATTGTATATTGCTTTTTTGGGTCACACCTAGCAATGCTCAGGAGTTACTCCTGGCTCTACATTCAGGAATTACTCCTGGCGGTACTCAGGGATCCTATGGAGTACCAGAGTTGAACCAGTTTGACTGTGTGCAAGACAAATGCCCTCCCATCTGGACTTCTCTCCAGCCCCCTCAATATAAACCTTTATTCAATATATGAAATAACAATCTGGGGCCAGAATATACTCATTGGTCTGGGACAGGTGTTTTCTCGAACAAAACAGGGCCCTTGGGTTCTCCTCAGCATTGCCTGCCCCTCCCAGCATCACCAGACATGGCCTTAGTGACACACCTGGCCCCATGGACCCAAGTGACACTAGAATGCCACTGATGGCAGTGCCACTACTACAAATAATATACCTTATTCCAATCAAAACTATTTTACTATAATTATTAAGATTATATATACTATATGAGCAATGCTAGGTCATTTTACTCTCCATATTACCTATCAATGGTCAAGAATTTCTAAGACCAAATAATTTTATCATAAACATCTTTAAATTTGAAAATTTAAGTACCAAGGAACACTTTGTAGCAAAATATAAAGTACTTCAGTCCATAAAGAAACTTTAGCTGACTCATGAAGAGGAATTTCCCAACTGTTCCACTGTCAGCCAGGGATAGGACAAATGAAGAGAGGAAAGCTAATTCCCACATTAAGTGAATTCCCTCAAAACTTACAGAATGTAGGTATTGCTTGACCATTTTGATGAGTTAGATCATTGAAACAAAGACCAGATAAGTTTACCAAGAAAGAATAATGAGCCAAGCTCACTCCTAAAGATATTTTAAATATATTCATGGTATACCAATATATCAATAAAATAAGTGAAGATACAGATTGTGTTGCAATAAAGCTTTGGAGCCAGGAAAAAATTTTTGTAAAAGTTACTGTGCTTAGAAAATATTAGTTGGAATTAACTAACAGAAGAGGAAAAAACCGTTGACAAAAAAGTTGAATTTTGGAGTTCGGGTTGGAGAAATGGCTTAGTATTACATTTCATGCCATGCGTGAGTAGTGAGACCACAGGTTCAAACTCTAGGACCTCAAAAGAAATCCAACAATAGCTCATAGTAAAAACTTTTAGCCAATTTAGATTGGAATGAAATTTATATGCTGTAAGCTCAACAGTAAATATATGTGTTAAATGCTAAAGTATTTATAATAAAAGTCCAGAACAAGACACATAAGCACAGTACCCATTCTACTATTCAAATGGAACTGGATGCCATGGTCAGTAAAGTAGCATACGCACTAACAAAATAAAATGTATGAAGAGATATATAGGCCTCAAATTAAAAAAAAATCAAGGATATCGACCATCAACTATTCTATTATACAAAGAGATGTTAGGGAGCAAATTCAGCAATACAGCTACACAAAATACTAGAATATGATGTGCAAAACATATATTTGGGTATAGCATCAAATATATGTATATCTCAAATGAAAGCAAACAAATATGTCCTAGTCAGTACAGAAGTCACAATCTCAAAATTCTGGTGAGCTGTCGTAAAGAAGCTTCAGATAGCAATAGAGCCTGTGAATCCCGCCAAGCAGAATATTGGACGAATATCAATGGTCCTTATGCAAATGGATGCCTTAGTTGGTGGGTTGTGCCCAGGGTCAGCAACTTCAGAACATTCAGGTAAGACACTGAGTAAGGCCTGAAGAAAGAATCAATCTCAAAGGGCCCCGAATGTCAGTCTTGGGAGGTCCCTGTTAAGGCTACAAGCTCAGGCCCTCCTTAGTGCCCACTAGGAGTTGCACCAAGAACCTTAGCAGTCAGCTGACTCTCCCGAAGCCAGAGAAATCTCGGGCTTGTTCGCCTCTGAACAGACACAGGTGTGAGCTCTGCAGGCCGTATCTGTACTCAGAGCTCAGAGAAGGATCCCCTTAGCCTCAACCCTAAAGTCTGCAGAGATGCCAGGGGAGTTTAGTAGCTCAAAGAGGCCCCATGTTGGCCGTGCCAGGTAGTACCGAGGTTCTGAGCTGGAGAGGCTGGCAGTGTGCAGAGGCAGGAGTACCGGGCTGATACCAGTGACTCAGACCCGCATTCCAGACTGGTGTCCCCGGAAGCCCCGCCCACCTCTGGCTGCCAACTGCCAGTGCCTTCAAATCTGCAGGGTAGGACCAAATGCCTCTCACTGCCACCTGGGAACAGGTGGCCTGGGAAGCTCTAATCTGAAGGCGAAGCCTCAGGTCATCAGAATAGGTGTCCGACGACCTGGCAGGTAGGTGCCAAGCTTAGAATCCTAAGTTAGAAGGTGGCCACCAGCCCCCTCGAAGTTCCACTTGCCACTTGCTGTGGCTTTACTCAGAGCCACAGTCGAATTTCTCTTCTGAGGCTGTGCACCCGTGTCGTGTCTTCATCTTTTAGGTTGACTGCTTCAGCACTCTAATTGCTTGCACTTAGCCTGCTGTGCCTGAGAGTCATCATGCCTCGTGGTCAGAAGAGCAAGCTCCTACGGGAGCGCCGCCAAGCTCGCAGTGAGTCCCAGCGCCTGCAGGGTGCTCAGGAGCCTACCGCGGCAGGAGCACAAGAGCTCCAGTCACTGGCCTGTCCCCGGGAAGCTGGAGCTCAGAATCTGCCTGCTGCTGTTCCCACGGGGCCCTGGAGAGCCCTCCGTCCACCAGCACTACTGAAACGGGTTCCGAGTCGGGATCCGAGGAGGATTCCCAGAGCCAAGGTGCAGCTAAAGGAGGCGGTAGGCGGGGCAGGGTCAGGCGCAGGAAGCTCACCATCTTCCCCAGGTTATGAGAGCTGGCGCCGAGACCCTCTCAACAAGAGAGTGGTCCTGTTGGTGCAGTTCCTGCTGCAGAAATATCACAGTAAGGAGCTGATCACGAGGCAGACATGCTGAAGTTTGTTATCAAGAAGTACAAGTATCACTTCAACGAGATCTTCAAGAGAGCCTCGGAGCACATGGAGCTGGCTTTCGGGGTCGATGTGAAGGAAGTGGATCCCATCCGCCACTGCTACGCCCTGGTCAACAAGCTGGAGTTCACGTTCGACAGCGTGTCGGGTGAAGAAGAAAGCATGCCCAAGACCGGGCTGCTGATGATCGTCCTCGGGGTGATCTTCATGAAGGGCAACAGTGCCCGAGAAGAGGATATCTGGGAAGTGCTGAATATGATGGGCGTGTATGCTGACAAGAAGCACTTCATTTACGGGGATCCCAAGAAGGCCATCTCTGAAGATTTGGTGCGTCTCAATTACCTGGAGTACCGCCAGGTGCCCAATAGTGATCCACCGTCTTTCATTACTTCTGGGGTCCAAGAGCCCACGCTGAAACCAGCAAGATGAAAGTCCTCGAAGTTCTTGGCCAAGATCCATGATACAATCCCCAGTGCCTTCCCCACCTGGTATGAAGAGGCCCTGAGGGATGAGGATGAGCGAGCCGCGCCAGAGCTGAAGCCAGAGCCGCGCATTGCTGCCATCTCCAGGGCGCGAGCCAGAGTCGACTGGAGGCAACTTTGGGCAGGCTGAGTGAAGACTGAGACTCCGCAGACTTTGGGTGAAAACAGTCTGCGGTTCTTATCAGTTTCCTAATAGTGGAGGGCCAGAGTCGGACTGGAGAAGTAGCTATCACTTTTGTGTTCTTGTTCAGTATTGGTAACTTGGAATTGTACTCTTCTCATTTCACTTTCTGCTTATAGTTGTGGGGTTTCATTTAAAACATGAAAGTCTGAGCCAGACCATTTTCTTTGTGAAAAAAATGATCAGCTACCATTCTAGGTTGGTGCATTGCTTAGGCAGCACACAGTGTTGTTTGTGTTCCTGTTCTTTGTAGTAATTTTGACTTTTCTCTTTATTTTATTTCATTCCCGATTTGGTAAAATTTTATTGCTTCTATGACAAAAATTTTAAGCAATTTCACAATCTAAATATTAATTCTTTGGACAATGATACTAATATATTACTGTTATGTAGACTAGATTTTATTTGTAAGACAAATCACACTGAGTGAAGCAGAAAACATGGCATTGTTGTGGGCATGTCTTTGGAAATGTGAAAATAATGATAAAATCATTGAATTCAGAGGGGGGAAGCAAAATATGTTCAGCTCTTTATTTTACTAATTTCAATCTGTTCTGTAAAGATGGAAGACACATACCTGCCTTTCTTCGTTTATTAAAGAAATAAGATAAATAAAATGCTTATAAACCAGAACTCATGCTCACTGACTCAACTCATTAATTCTAAATCCTGAGCATCTGCTGTTTAAAATCTGCAGTTCATAAATGGGAAACTAAGTTTAAAAATAAAACCCTGCCCTGAGACTTTTACAGTCCAGCTGTAGAAATCATATGAAGATGGTAAGTTATCCTCTAAACCCAAAGGAGGAATAGGGAGGAAAGAAGGCAGGGAGCGAGGCTGGGAGAGAAGAAGTGTACGGTGCGTAGCTAAAACAGTAAGGGTCAAGACTCCCTGAAGAAAGGCCGTCTGGTGTTTGGGGACACTTCAAATCTTTCAGTGTCATATATTTTTAAGTCCACCTGGGTTGTATGCTACATAAACAGGTACTGATGAATACCACACATATAAACAGATGGCAGTACTCATTGTTGAAGCACAAAACCTAATACTAGAAACCTGGTCAGGAGCTACCTTAGTATCATAAAAGAAAAGCATCTTGCTGAACAGAAGTGGGAGGGTCATGTGCTTTTATTAAGTGTATTTGAACCCTGGGAGGCTAGAATCCCAAGTACCCGTGTTAGGAGACTAAGCCTGAGGATAATCCCTGGGGCTCCTGCATGCACTGAGAATAATCCTGGCAGTAATACTGTCTCTTATCTCCAATGCCACCGCAAATTGTGTGTGAGCACAACTAAAGGATGTAACACTCAGCAAACATCACAGCGAAAAAGATGTGTGGGTACCATGGTCAGGAAGTATGACCCTGGCAAACATATGTGAACACCACTGGTACCTGCAATGAGCACTATAATCAGAATGTGTGTAACTACAACTACTGAATGCAACCTTTGGTAAATACCATGGCAAGGGATGTGTGTGTAACCTTCCCCTACTCACCTCAGCCCCAGTCAGCACAACCCAACATCAGAGGGAAGGAATGAGTGTCTATTGGGAGGCGGGAGGGGAAGCAGAGATGAACACAGAACACAACACAGGCTTTATGTCTTCATTAAATTTCTGAAAAAATAAGGCTGGCAATCCCTTGAAGTGAAATGTGAAAGAAATTATTATTAACTCAGTCTGTCCTATATTGGTGGAGAGGCAAGCCAAATTCAATGCATTGAGAGGGCATTTAAATTAGGTTACCTTGAGCGTTTATTTGGAGAATTAAGGGAGGGACACTATATTTGATGAAGAAGTCAGGAAAATTGAGAGGCTTAGATTAAAAAGGCATATAGGAGAGACGTTACTGGTTCTGGACATGAATTCTAGGACCTCTCGGTTTGCATCCAACAGCAGCTATTTCCTCTATGAGTACTTTAAGTAATTTATCCTTAAGTGGTGGACATGCTATTTGGTTTCAGTTGCTAAGAATTGTGGAGAAACATGCTGTTATTTATCCTAGGAAACTGCATGTTCTGTGATATCTCCTGAATTAACAAAATATAAACGTCCCCAGGGAAAGGTGCTGTCATCTGTGGTTAAAATTATTAACTTCAATTCTCTCTCCAATTGCGCTGCCATATGCTTCATATCCATTACACATATTCCAATGGTTCTATATTATAGGGCTTATCAAGCATATTTTGCAGATGATGAGCTCCACATGTTCTGAAGTTCACCAGGCTGATAAGTGAAATACATGGAACTAGAAGCCTAGTCCAAATTGGGCCCCACAGTTGTAACATGGAGCAGGCCTTCTGCCTCTTCATTCTCGCTTCTTCTCAAGACTCGAATTGCATCACAGACAGCTGAAGAATCACTAAAGATAGCCCTGATAAAGAAATATGAATGACACTAATGCACAGCTTAGGGACTATCTGTGGGCTTCATTTGCTGAGGATTCATTTGTCCTCCTTAGACCTAGAGTTACTTGACAGCTAACTCTGCGCGCAAGTAATCCAGAGTTACCTGCCCCCATGTTGGATTCCAACATGCCAACTCTGCGGGTGCATCTCAGGCATCCTATTTAATACCTGACTACCACAGCCTTATTACCCACACCACGTTACTGTAACAGTCTCGAGTGTGCTCCATATGAGCTCCAAGTGATTAGTCTTAGGTTTTACTTTTCAGAATATATTGCCTCTTGAAATGTAATTGGGGCGGACAGTGGGAAGAATGGGAACAATCCCATTATCATCAGCAATGTCTTAAAGGACTAAGTTACTGGAGACTGACCCCTGAACATCGCACTGGTGGTGCTGTACTCCATTGAAGCTAGACTCTACTGTGTAGCTTACATACACGTCAATAATCAAAGCCTTCTCTCATTAGCTAGAGATGAGGAAAGGTCATGGAAATCACTATGTAGCAAACATCTCGTTGAAGCTGAATTCCTCAGAATTTCAGTGTCAGGGTCTGAGCAATAGCACAGCAGGAGGGCATTTGCCTTGCACGCAGCTGACCTGGGTTCAATCCCTGGAATCCCATATGGTCCCCAAACACCACCAGGAGCAATTCCTGAGTGCAGAACCAGGAGTAACCTCTGAATATGACCAGGTATGACCCAAAAGCCAAAAAAAATAATGTATGTATCCTAATAAGGAAGGAAAAGGGGTTTCTAGACATGTATATGATCTTTGAAAAATAGGAGAAAATAATTCCCCCATCTATCCTGCCTCTGATCCCAGTACTTGTCCCAGGGAAAAATTCTAGTTTTGACTTATGCCCAATGGCGTCTGTGGAAGTGTCCTGTGAATTCAGGCATATTGAAGATTGGCAGGACTCAGATACTAATAAGGTTTCTGACTCTGCCTCTTTAGAAGGGAACATTTTCATTCTATTGAAACTCTGGAATTTATTTCAAAGATTACTATAAAAGTAAAATTAGGGACTTCAGCGATAGCACAGTGTGTAGGGCATTTCCCTTGCACAGAGACGACCTGGGTTCAACTCCGGCATCCCATATGGTCCCCGAGTACCACCAGGAGTAATTCTGAGTGTAGAACCAGGAGTAACCCTGAGCATTGCCGGGTGTAACCCCAAAAGCAAAAAAATAAAAGAAGAGAAAAGAAATTAGAACCATACCTCACACCTTTTATAAAAGTAAACTCAATGTGGTTTAAAGATCAAGAAATTAGACCAGATTCCATAGAATATATTAAAGAAAACATTAGCAGAAATCTTTGGGACATTGACCACAGAGGAATTGTCAGAAATGACTTCAACGGCAAATACAACAAAAACAAACAAACATGAGACTATAGGAAATATAAAAGCTTCGACTACAATGAAACTCAAACTCTGATAGAAAAAAACAACCAGTTGAATGGGCAAAATTATTTGCATACAATGCTTCATAGAAGGGGGTCTCTAGATCTAAAAGGCATTCACAAAACTCACCAACAAAAAGATCCAATGATCCTAAACATAAATGGGGAGAAGAAATAAATGGATACGTTCTCAAAGAAGACATATGGATTGCCAACAGGTAAATGATAAAGTGCTCTTGTCTCTCATGGGAAATGCAAATCAAAATGGTGAAATACCGTCTTATGCCTGTGAAAATGGCACATATTAAAAAGTCTATAACTATCCAGTGTTGGCAGAGTTGTGGTGAGAAAGGAACCCTCATCCACTGTTGGTGGGAAGGCATCTAGTTCAGCCTTTATGGAAAGTAGAATGGAGATCTTACCACAAAATAGAAATAGAACTACAGTGACATCCAGTGATACCACTTCTAGCCATCACCAAAACACAAAAACATGAATTCCAAACAATATATGCACTCTTATGCTCATCACTGAACTTGGTGAAATGGCCAAGTTAAGGAGACAAATGCCCAACAACTAATCAATGCACAAAATTGTGGTGCATATATACACAGTGGAATATTATGCAGCTCTTTTTTTAAATTTTATTATATCACTGTGAGAGACTCACATACACAGGGCAGAGCTGCTACCAGACCTCCCCTGTGCCCGGCTGATCACGAGGCACAGGGAGGGAAGGCGAGTACTAGCCCTGGCCCGCCACCCCAGCAGAGCCTCGCAAGAAGCTAGAAGACCCCCCACACCATGAGGGCCACCATTTTCCACATCCAGACCCCTCTCTTCAGAGCTCCACCCAGCAGAAGAGCTGATCACAACCGGCTTGTGCAAAGCGGCCAGCGGTTCATCAATAAATGCTTGAGATTAGAGGTGACTACAGAGTGTATCCCACCATACGGCAGAGCCTGGCAAGCTACCCGTGGTATTTGATATGCCAAATACCAGTAACAATTATAAACCTCATTCCCATGACCTGAAGGAATGGTTTGAGGCTCTTTATGTTCCTGGGGCTAGCAGATGCCCTTGGGCTACACTAGCATGTGACAGGACTATGGAGAGGTTACTGGTATCCACTCGAGCAAATCGATGATCAATGGGAAGACAAGTGATACAAGTGATACACTGTGAGATAGACAATTACAAAGCTGTTCATGACTGGGAGTCAGTCATACAATGTTGCAACATCCATCCCCCACCAGTATGCAGTTCTTTGAAGAACAAAATCTGAATTTTCAGCATGGATAGAACTAGAGTATGGCATGCTGAGTGAATTCAGTCAGAAGAAAAGCGTCCTATACAAAATGATCTCTCTAATATGTAGGATTTAAAAATACACATCAAAGTAGAAACACAGATACAAAGGTAACATAATAGGAAAACTCATCCACATAACTGACTTGCGGCGCAGAGGTGAAAAGGTGTTGGGGAATTTGGGGGGAGGGAGATTGGGGACACTAATTATGGGTGTGGTGTTGGAATTATGAGCATGAGAAACCATTTATTATAATACACAGAATCTAATTAAAAACGAAGATTACATATAAGCCATAACCCATAAAAACTGATTTTCAGTCTCAATCAGTAATATTTTTCTTAAAAAAGATGAATGCTACTAAGGTACTATTAAGTGAAAAGGTGATCCCTCCCCAGGGAGATTTTACAGGAGCATTTTGGAAAATTAGATTATTTTGAAAGCACCTCCTACATAGTAGGATTCTAAAAAATGAAATATTCCAGGGAAAAACCTGACTTCCTTAGAAATTTCCCCAAGAGATGAAGAGTGTTATTTTCATAACAAATTTAAAGTTAATTTATTATTGAGCACCTATTATGTTTCATTTTGGATAGCTATACCTAGTACTGCTTAGGGACTATTCTTAATTCTGTGCTCAGGAGTCACTCTGGGTAATGCTCGGGGGGCTTATGGGGTGCTGCAGATCAAACCAGATAGACTGCATGCAAAGCAAGTATATTAATGTACTGACTACCCCCTTCATATTATGCCACTGACAGATGAGAACTGTGCTCATAGGGACGCTACTCCTGTTATTATTACATACTTGTATATAGGAATGGTCATGTGACTACCATTCACACTGAAACTTTAGCATACGGTAGTTATCACTTTGATGCCGAGGTCTTTGAGAGCCATATGCTACTAGCATGCTCTCTGTTCCATTCAGCAGCAAATGAAGAAACCCTTATTGAGTAGTAGAACCACTTGAGATGAGCAACCTGAATGCCTGCAGTATCTGACAGCTGAGATCTCACTTTCCCACAACATATTTCATGTGCATGAAAATAAACATTTTCACCATGCTTTTTGTATTTTAGAAGACAAAGTTGCATTTGTGTTCTAATAAAATCATCACTGCTTTTATTTTTTATCAGCAGAAGTGTGACATTCCCAGTAGCCTTCAGGGGGCATTGCAGTCCTAAGGATCAAAACCAAGGTCTCTCACATGAAAGACATCCGCTATGCGCTACCACTTGACTCTCATCCGTGGCCCGGCCTTTTGCTTTAAGTCATTCCTATTACAAAGTCTGTCTCCTGCATCAACTAGCAATTACTGTATCTGATTTATATACCATCCCCATTAATATGACTAGCATTTTAATTATGAAGGTAACAGTACATATATTTTTCTTGCAAAACTATCTAATTTAAAATAAATTTAAAAATTGAACACAACAGATAAATAACACACCCTGTTTTCTCAAAATTCAGCACCTTTCTCATAGATAGCAAAATTTATGATCTGATTTATCAATTTATGGCAGACCTTAGGCTTTTAATACATAGATGTGCTATGAAAATATATTTGATTTTTAGCATCATACATGATAAACAACATACATAGGAATGACACCCCCATATGGTCCATACATAGCATTATAAACCAAAAAACACTGCAAACATGACCAGAGTTTTACATTGAATGATATCGATTTGTTAGAATGTTAAATATATTAGCCGGAAATTCTAGATAGATTCCGATACCATCATGAGTATCACAAGGATCAAAATACAACAATGATTTTTTCCTCATCTTTAGACAAAAAAAAAAAATAAAATGTGAGTTTTTTGGTGAAACTTATCAATTTGACATTTACCATATTAACTATATTTTTTAGAAAACTGCTTTGTTCCAAGTGAATAAACTATTTTTTCCTGTTGCCTTCTTGTAGATTCCAATAATTTATCCAAATTCCCATAAAGATAATCATGATTATGATTTCTACCTTATGATCTGGTATGTAGGCAATAAGGAAGGAAATCTCAGATAAGAAGGGGCATGAAGTCTGTGTACAAAAGTCTGTGTTCTCAAACAGTGCAAATACTTATTAATGAATTCCCTCTGTGCAGAAAATTGTACTAACAAATGGATTCACACATTCCAGATATCATTACCACCTTTTCAGAAATAGATTTGGTACAGAAAGAGAGGCATGGGGGAAAGAGAAATATGGTTACAGCAGAGAAAGGTTCCATTTTTGTTAAAAAAGAAACTACTTTTAATGATCTCAGTTCTTCTTCCACTTTTCAATTTTTTTTCTCCTGGCAATCTCACTCATACTTAACCATAAATATTAATACTAATACCAATCATACAAGTACTTGGTTGAAATTAGGCTCTTCTAAGAACTATGTAATTGTGTTAATTCAAAACACTAATTGGTTTTGTTAAACAATTCATGAATTGTGTAGCATCCCATCTTAACAGAAAAACAACTTAATGAGTATAAAAAAAGACAGATTTTAACCAGAAAAAGGTGGGCAAAATAAGGAAATACAGGGCCGGGGTGATAGTGCAAGGGTAGGGTGTTTGCCTTGCACGCGTTGACCCAGGTTCAATCTCCAGCTTCCCATATGGTCCCCCATGTACTGCCAGGAGTAATTCCTGAGCCTAAAGCCAGGAGTAACCCATGAGCATCACTGGATGTGAACCAAAAAAGAAAAAAAAATGAATAAATAAATAAAGGAGTCAAAAAATAAGGAAATACATGTTTCCAGTAAGGCAAAATTGAGGTTTGGGACCAAATGGGTTACTTTTCTTGTGATTTTTGTTTGGTTGTTTGTTTGTGGGCTGTCCTCAGTGATGCTCAAGGGTTACTCCTGGCTCTGCACTTAGGAATTACTGTTGGCGATGGTCGGGACCATATGGAATGTCAGATTTGCACCTGGGTTGGCCACATTCCAGGCAAATACTCTACCAACTATACTATCTCTCTGACCTTGCTAGTGTTAACCAAGAAACTCTGACTGATGATTAAATTCCTGGAAGGGGCTTAAAAATGGGCCCTAAGTCTCTTTTCAGGCAATATTAGCCTAGTACAAGGGACTCCATTTGTACTAGGCTGTTGGTCCTCAAACAGCCTTTCTCCTATGATGATCACGAATTCAAGTGAAAGGAAATCACTTCCAGACCAGAATTTTTTTTTTTTTTTTCTTTTTTGGTCACACCCGCAACGCTCAGGGGTTACTCCTGGCTCTGCACTCAGGAATTACTCCTGGCGGTGCTCGGGGACCATATGGGATGCTAGGGATAGAACCCGGCCGGCACAGGCCAGTCACGTGCAAGGCAAATGCCCTACCCGCTAGGCTATCACTCAGGCCCCCAGACTAGAATCTTTTAAGCATAGCATTCATAATATGGCAGACAGTATCTGTTCAAGAGAAAGAACTATAGCCAACACTCTAGGCTTCTCAATTTTTTGAGGACGGGGCCTCCCCAAGCAGTGCTCAGGAGGCCCAATCATCACTCAGCAATGCTCAGCCAGCCAGGCAGGAGTATTCCAGTCAGAGGGTGTGCAGTTGCTTGGGCCCTATGTTGTTGGAGACCAGCCCAGCAGGGCCACCCTGGCAGTACTCAGGAAGTTCCAGGACTACAGGAGGCAAACACTTAGCAGGGATTGTGGTTCTAAGGATCAAAATGGGGTTGGTCTACATGAACCCTAACCTTGTACTATCTCTGCTGGCCTAGGATTCTCATTTTTCCATCATCAGGGCTACAGGTTAGACAAAAGAGATTTTAAAGCCCTTATTACCATGATTATCTACTAGCAAAATCTCACATTTGGAAAGCCTGGGTTTTCTAACAAGTATTTTAAAGGAGCAGTTTGAAGGGAAATTTCACAATATAAGATCCCTTACCTCGCTGTCCAACCAACTGCTTATTGACTCTGAAGGGAAACAGAATTTGCCACCAAAATATATATTTCTTTGCCACAAGGATTATTTTTGAGCTGGTTAATTTTGAGAACAAAGGGCACTAAAGAAACACTGAAAATCTTGAACTTCCCTTTTATAATAAGCAGTTACATTTGTAATGGAAATCACCCCTTCAGAAAATGTCTCCTCTCCATCTAGGTAACAGTAGGAAAAGGATGAGCAACTCTCTCAAGACTGTTATCAATGGAGAAGTCAAAGACGTAGATCCGCATTGCCATGTTCTTGCTTTGCCAGATGCACTCCCCACCTCCAAAAACCTCTCTTTGGCCTCTAAGATGATAACCTGAGACATTTTCAGGTGTTGGTTGGGCCAGGTAATTCCCTATGTGCAAAGAGTCATACATACTTTAACTTTTGGTTCCCTATTTTTTATTCTGTATTTCTATCACTGAAGAGTCCCTCTAAGAATCAATGAAGAGAGGGGAAATCACATGTTTCTGTCTCTTTAACTCAATTCTGGAACTTCCAGAAGTCTTTTTCTTTGAAAGATTTGTTGGGAGTGAATAATTAAAAATGAAATATACTGCCAGCTCAGAAAGGCCTCTCCATAAAATATAGGGAAGAAAGAAAACAATTTTACTATCTGAAAAGTATTAAAACAATGCAACTGCAACAGTCTTCACAGGCAATCTGCTAAAGAGACTGTAAGGACAACTGTATCTCACTAATTTACATAGTCAAACAGTAACATCACATCCATGTTCTTATGAAAACAATATTTATTCGTGAGTGGAAAGACTTGCCAGCATCACTTGTTCTTCATAGTTCAGCTGGTAGTTGGGGTAGATAGCTTTGTTAGCTAATGTTTATTCAAAGGAAAAATCAACTCTGCCACAAGAAGCAGTTTCTTTCTATCTTGGCACGACAGTAAATTCTTTTGGAGACTAGAAGATGGGAAAGCTACCTTCCCTGGTAATTTACCCTTCAAATAGGTACCTACAGGTTACAGGAGAAAAAACTCCTGGATCTTCACAAGTGAAAAGAGACTTATTAAGAGAGAGAGAGAGCAAGAGCAAGAAAGAGAGGGAGAGACAGAAAGAGAGAGAGAGAGAGAGAGAGAGAGAGAGAGAGAAGAGCCTAGATTCAAATCTGGGGCCTCACACATACAAACTATATCTTCTACTACGCTTATCCATATTAGAGAAGCATTATTATTTATCATCACTCATGGGCTTTTGTGTGTTGTCTTTGGGCCACACATGGTGCTCAGGGCTTTCTACTGGCACTGCACTCGGAGATCACTCTGGGTGAATGCAGGGGACCACAGGGAGTGTTGGGATTAAACCTGGTTTGGCAATGTACAAAGCAAACAACTTTCCCGCTGTACTATCTCTGGCCCAAATTCAGCATCATTTGCACCAGGAAAAATAATACTTTTGCTTTCTTTTCTAAATTTACAGTTTCCCTAGTTGTGTCAAAGGGGAAATGGGATTCCTCTGATAATAGACTCCATTTTGCTTGCAGAAATGCTCTTGATATGCCATTGGCCTCGGGGAAAGAAAAATGCCATAATTGTAAACTCCTAGTATGGATGGGCCAAATGTCATGACACTATTTAGGAACAAAGACTGACTTGGAATAGCTACCAACAAAACAACCCACAAACTTATTAATACTACTGCCAACAAAGTGAGTGAACTGGGAGTATTCCCTAGTTCACACTCAAGATGAGAACTGAACTCACCTGATGCCATGATGATAGACCTGTGAAATACTAAAGCAGCGATCACAGTTCAGCTTTTCTTCCACACTGGGTAAAAGTGATATATTTGTACTTATCCTACCAATTTGTTATTTGTTAGCAACTGCAGAAAATAAATACAAGAGTAGTCATTGAACGTTACCTATCTATTCACTTTGGGGGACTAAGTTCAACGTCAAATGTGGTTACCTGGTGACAGAAATAGGCTGCTGAAACAACTAGGAATTGGCCACTCCTGTCAAAGATGTGAGGAGCTGGAAGGCACGCTGTGAAAAAGGTTAGAGTTAGCCTTATCTGACTGGCAGATGTCCTTGAAAAATGGGAAACCAAGATTAACATCCTTCCTTCTCAGGTGTCTCCTTAATTTGTAACTCTGTAGATTTAAATTTCTGGGTGAAACTCTTGCCACATTTCAGGATAGACTATTGATCGCAATCCTTTCTCAAGAGCATCTTATTGGTGTATTGGTGTTGGAAATGATGTTGGAGGGATGGGTACTCGGGCACTACATGACAGAAACTCAATCCCGAACATCTTTGTAATTGTGTATCTCACGATGGTATAATATAAAGAATGAAAAAAATAATATCGCATAACAATCCAGTGAAAAGTCCTCATTTACATACTTCCAGGGCAAAAGCAACTTTGCATAGTGGTAGTTCACTTTTCAGAGGCAGAGGTCCCACAAGAGGATCATGCAACATTGATTCTCTAAAGTTGAATTAACTGAGAAGCAGCCCTGATTGCATAAGGAGAGACATCTCGATTGTTAACCCAAAAAATGCAGGGAGGCCATTATAAAGGCAAACTGCCTTATTTGGGAGTAGCAGAAAACTTCAATTTGGGGAGCATAGCTTTAACCGCTATTTTTCTGTTTTGTTTGTGCTGGTGTGATTTTTTAAAGGATGACGTAAGAGAATATGAAGTAATTGATGAGATAATGAAGGTATCAACAAAATAGTCATGGTCAGGTGGAGGGGCTACAAAGCAGAAGTATGTAAAATTAACTTCATCAGTCCTTTTAGAAAGAATATTCTCATTTTCTCATTTTCGGCATCCTGCAAAACATCTTGGAATGCTGATAGCTTCACTCTGGGATGATAACTTCTTCAGGAATGGTAACTCATCTCAAGCTCCACTATAAAATGGCTCTAGTGATGCAATTTTTTATACTTCCATGTTACAAGCCCCAGAGTGAGTCTCTACAGAAGAGTCATCCTCAAGAATATTAGAATCTATGGAACAGCCCCAACTGGACAGAAAGAGACAGAGGCCTAGGCATCCAGTTTGCCCAGCACCCTCACCCCAAAGAGTACTCATGTCGATGGGGAAGGGATGGAATGCTGTTCTCACCACATCCAAAAAAATACAAATGCCTCTTAGTAATGTCTTTTTTCGTTGTCTTCCGTGTTCCTATAATCAGTGCTTTACTCCCTAGTGACTACATCTATAATGCTATTGTCCAGGACACACTCCTGTAAGGTTTAGAGACTGACAAAGAGCGAACAGTTTATTAGCCCAGCATCTTAAGTTCCTTTGAACTTCTCTCAGGAATAGGAGGCCCATAACGGTTTACTGGGAAAACTAGCAGGGGACAAGAAGACTGTAGGAACTATCGTTTCTTTTCTTTCTCAGCAGCTCACATCATCCCAAAGCTTTGTGCCCCTCACTTGATTGGAAGCCTCAGTTCGTTTCAGCCCATTCCCTCCAACTGCTCCACTTGGCCCATGACAGGATCTCTCGAGCTCAGTGTTTTCCAACCCTTTTAGACAGTGGTTCCATAGCACCCGCCTTCTTGTTTCTTTCCCAAAGCACGTGGACAGTGTCCTACCAGTTGGATCTGAGTCTTGTGCTGTGGTTCATATTCATATGATTTTTCACCTTGGACACCCTGGAATTTCCTAGAGGCCCATAGGGGGCTATATGACTCCCAGTTGGAAATGCTGCTCTAGCTGAGAAATTATACAGATTAATTTTTGCTTCCTAATGCATATTAGTTTGGAAATTATTTAGTATACACATAAATAAAGGATAAGCTTTTAAATTATTAGCTCCAAACTTTATTTCTGAAATTTTATAATGAGAATAGTGATTTCTTTTTTAAATGCTTTGTCAGAGATTACAAATTTATAACAGTGTTAAAATGTATGGGATTGGTATTTACATTATCAAACACCTCACATCTTGTATGCTTGTATGTACTTTCTACTCTTTTTATCTTATATTTATTTTGTTTATATTTCTATAAAACTATAATAAAATTAGGAATCATTAGTTATCACATATATACATAAATAAAAACCTAAGTAAATAGATGACTATTTGAACTCCATGTTCATTCACACTGTTGGTGACACAATGTGAATGTCTCATCATATATATATATGGGGGACATAGAGGAATGGAGAGAATATTATTATATTTTTATATACAATATATATATATATTCTATATATATTCTATATAACATATATGTATGTATGTATGTATGTATATATATATATATATATATATATATATATATATATTACTACACCCAGCACCAGCAAAGCGCCTACTACCCTGCAAAGGGAGATTTTTAATTCCCTCTGATGTTGAATTTTGAGTGTCATGTGAGGGAGTATTTCAGTCACATTTTTTTTTAAATTGGGTATCAAGCTGTTCCATTATTGTATCTTACTAAAAGGGCTGCTCTCTTTTCTCTGAGAGAGGCACGTTTAGTAAAGAAACTTGTGAGTAATTGGGGACACCTTATTTAGTTCCATTGGTTTGAGTGCTTATATAAACAAATATACCATCCATTTTGGTTACTACATAATTACTACATTTAAAAATAATTCTCAATATGTAATGGAGCAATTCAAGTGGGTTTTTTCTTTCCCAATAGTATATCCACTGTTCTCAGTCATTTGCAACTTAAAGGTACAAACATCTCGTTATAAAGTAAATAATTCATGGTGATATAATTTACAGCATGGCCACAACAGTTAAATCAGATTGCAATGCATCTTTGAAAGTTGCTATGAGCACAACCCTTAAAGTTCTCAGCATGAACTGGAGATGTGACTCAAAGGGTTGAGAGCATGCTTCACATGCAAGAAAGTCAGGATCAAATGATCTCTAGCACCACATAATCCACTGAAAACTTCCAAGTGTGACACTTGAGAACTGAGCCTAGATTAGACCCTGAGCACTGCTGGGCATAGCCCCAAAGTAAATGTTCTCAGCACAAGATGAACACTGTAACTGTGATAGTGAAGGGTATTAACTCCACTCATCATGGCTATCCTTTTACAACATATACAAATAATGAGTCGTGTAATATACCTAAAACTTTATGATGTATGTCAATTACATCTAATGATAAAAATATTAAGTTTAGGGGCCAAGAGATAGGACAGCACTTAGGTGCACGCCTAGCATTTGACCACTTAGTCCAGGCACCATATGGCCTCAAGAATCATCTGCTTTGGTCTTGGAGGCCCCTAAGCTCTGAAGAGCTGTCCCTAGTCCCTGGTGGTCAATAGCACCACAGGACCAAGAGCCACCAATATAATTGGCCAAGCATCACTGGGAGTAGCCACCCAGTTCTCTGGTTCCTGAATACTATTGGGAAGCATCACACTCTCCCCTCTCCCTGCCCTAATAAATTTTAGAATCAACTTGCTGGCTCCCCATTCAAAACCTATTGTGTTTAAGAGGATGTGGCATTAACATGCACTATAGACAAAATTAGAGGAAATTTAACATGTTTATACTATTGAGTGCGCTACATGAACAAAAAGTACATATAAGATGCCTGGTGTTTTGTATGGTAATGTATGTTATATTTAATCTATTTACTGTGATGTTAATGCTCTTTACTGCTTCAGAAACAATTACATGTTTATATATTGAACTTACAACTTAAAAATCCTTTATAAAGACTTTGGTTTCATTTAATATTAGCTCTTTTGGTAAACGTTCTTTGTCTGGTAACATACTTTCTTTTATAATAAGTTAGTGTTATTTTTTTTGGGGTCACACCCTATGATGTTCTAAGTCTCCTGACTCTGTACTCAGGAATCGCTTCTGGTGGTACTCAAGGAACCATATGGGATGCCGGGGATCAAACCTAGGTTGGTTGCATCTAAGGCAAATGCCCTCCCGCTGTACTATGGTTCAGGCTCCGATAAGTTATTGTTAATTGCTATGAAACATTATGCTCTATATACATATGTAATATATATGTATGTATATATATTCTTTTTATCATTTAATCTGTCAACTATGGACATATTTACTCTCAGATCAATGTTTCACTCTCCTATTCTGTTCTCTAACTATAAAATGTCTGACTTCCATTTCATATGCCCTGTGTTTTGCAACATCTGGATGCTAGCTTAAATCTAGCAGGGGCAAAAGTCAATAGCAGCCTGAAGGGTCATAGTGCCCAGAACCTTTCACCTTCTTCCTCACATGTGACTTCTCTCTCAATGGCTCTAACCCCTCTAGCAACTGTTAACTATTCTCTCCATTCCTCTATAGTCCAGAGGTGGAAAATCTTTACACAAATTACTAAGTGTTATTTTGTTCAAACTCCTCAATTGGAGTTTTGAGTATTCAATTTTCCTACATTAAATTCTCTCAGCTACAGACATGGAAGAATTTCAGTTTCTCTGGATAATTCCATACTATTATAGTTGACCGGTTGACTTTTTTTTCTTGAATCACTGTGAGATACACACACAGTTACAAAGTTGTTCATGATTACATTTTCAGTCACACAATGTACCTCCACTCATCCCTTTACCAGTGTGGCTTCCCTCTCCCACTCCCACCAGCTTGCCTCAATGGCAGATAACCACCTGTCTCTTTCTTCTTATTCTCCTTTTTAGGCACTGTGGTTTATAATACTGTTATCGTGTGTATCACAGAACTCCTTCCAGCACTCAGTTCTTGTCCAGAATGATCATTTAATCATCATTGTCATAGCAGTCCCTTCTCTGTCCTAGCCGCACTTCCCTTCAACTTGTGGCAAGCTCCCTGTGTTCTATAGACCAGTATTACTAGCGCTCATATCTACTATCTTTGGAGTAGATCAACCAATTTTTTTTCACATGAAACACACCTTTTATTCCTAGGAGAAACAATTCTTTCATATATGAGTATATACACATATTCAAAAGTATATGGAGAAATGTGGGGGGGCCGGAGCGACAGTCCAGCAGGTAGGGTATTTGCCTGGCACATTGCCAACCTGGGTTCGATCCCCGGCATCCCATATGGTGCCCTGAGCAGTGCCAGGAGTAATTCCTGAGTGCAGAGCCAGGAATAACCCCTGAGCATTGCCTGTGTGACTCAAAAAGCAAAATAAAAAGTATATGGAGAAATGTATTCAACTTTTAAAAACTGAACACTAGATAGAGCTCTCTACAGTATTCATTGTAAGAAACAGCTTAACTGTAATTCAGATATATATCGTGTCATAGTGCAAAAGAAATCCTCTTATACCTCTCTGGGTTCAGACAGAGCAAATAAACAAGCATTAGACTGATAAGAGAAACAGTAAGGTGAAAATTCTTAATGACATGTATGCCTTCTGTTCACATGAGAAGGAAAATAGAATAAGTCAAGCACATTATTTCAGACTTTGCTTAAAAACTCTTGGCTAAAACAAAGGTCGAGGAGAAAGAAGATCTTCTCAACTGATAAAGAGAGAACGGGGGTCTACCACATGGCTCAAATGCTTAAGGAACAGCCTGTAAGTGTAAGCCTGAGTTTGATCCCACAGTATCACTATGGGTCGCCTAGTAGCTCTGGGACCCCAGTGCCCCATCACCCATCCCGAGGTTCTAGAGCACCCCTGAACGTTGCCTATGCAAAACAAAGAGAGAGAGAGGGAGATTAAGAGGGGGGAGAAAGAGATATCCCTTAGCAAAGGCTTATCTTATGTATATGTAAATTGTCTTTTTCATAATTTCCTTAGAGATTTCAAAGTCCCTGTCCTGAAGTCAACATTTTGCCGAAAGACTTATTTTGGGTATCATACCTTTGCTCTCCTACAAGGATGAAATACATCTATAAAAGGAAATATTTAAAACATCTAGATGATTCATGAGCTACAGAAACAACAGTATATTATGCACAAATAATTATAAAGTTGGAAATAATGAATATACACCATTGGAAAGACATGCTTATATGCTGTATTAGAATTTAGTAGACTCAGAATTACTTCTTTATAAAAATATATAATTCTTTCTGTAGGCATGATCAAGTATGAAAGAAGCAGATGTCAGTGCTAATGATTAAATATAATTCTAAAAATATATGGGGAGAAGATATTTAATATGAGACCTCAATACAAACCTTTACCATTACATCATGATAATAAATAGTATGTAAGAAAAAGTTTCCACGCAGAGAAATCGTTTTAGCCAATAAACACAAAGAAATGGGTAGGAGCCTCAGGTATGCTATAAATATAAGTGGTATAGCTTTATCTCCAAACCACGGACTCAACAACACTGAAAACATGAGATCAAACTACAAACATCAAACTTTGTGATGTTTGGTGTTTATAACAAGGTGCAGGCTGGGGGTGGTAGTGGGGGTGTGGCATGAGGGAACAATGCAACACTGGTGGAAAGAAGGTGCTGAAGGTCATGGGATCAGTGCTAGATCATTATATGCCTGAAACTCAACTATCAATAACTTTTTTAAAATCATGGTTCTTTAAATAGATTTTTAATTAAAAATAAAATGTCAAAAAGAGAGATGGGAAAATTGCCTTTCAGGAGCCTCTACTGCATTAATGAATACCATCTGTATTCATATGTTCTTCAATGACTGGCCAACATCACTTGTATCACTTGTATCACTTGTCTTCCCGATGTTGATCAATTTGCTCTCAAGTGGGCACCAGTAACATCTCCATATGTCTTGTCACGTGCTAATGAAGCCCAAGGGCATCTTCTTGCTCCAGGAACATGAAGAGCTTCAAACCATTTGTTCAGGTCATGGGAATGAGGTGTATAATTGTTACTGATTTTTGGCACATCAAATACGACATGGGTAGCTTGCCAGGCTCTGCGTGCCTATTACTTCCAGTAATAGGCTCTGAGTTCATGCATTTACTGATGAACCACAGAGCCACTTTGCGCCATGCACAATGGGAAGAGATCAGCTTTTCTCTTGGGTGGAGCTCTGGCGAGCTGTGAATTCTGGATGTTGAAGATGGCTACCCTAATGGTGTGGGGATTCCTCTGGCTTCTTGTGAGGCTCCCATGGGATGGTGGCCCAGGGCTAGAACCCGCCTTCCCTTCCCAAGCCTCATGATCAGCCATGCACAGGAGAGCCGGTAGCAGCTCTGTCCTGGGCTTGAGATAGGCTTTGCTGGTAGGTGGGACTCTGACTAGCAGGGCTAGAAATTGGCTTTTCTCTTGGGTGGAGTTCTAATGATCTGTGGAGTTTGGATGTTGACGTTGGCTTCCCTCATAGTGTAGGGGTTCCTCTGGGCTTCTTGCGAGGCTCTAATGGGATGGTAGACTCTGGCTAGAACCCGCCTTCCCGGATGCCTCATGATCAGCTATGCACAGGAGAGACTGCCAACATAATTTAAAAAAAATCAGACATTATGTATACCCTAATGGAATTGCACTGTATTACTTCTGGGATATGTTGCAAATAAACAATAAGGCTTTATCTGATCATGAATCTTCATATAATATTGAGGATCACTGGTCCTCAGTATTTGGGTGACCGAGTGCATAGAGGATTTTTCTACTGTGTAAGGTTTCAGTAATACCAAGATTTTATGATAAATATCATGATTTTAAAATTAATAAGCAGTTCAAATACAGTGTCTTAGCAAAATATAAATGGCTAATTAGGTCCAAAAAATAAAAAAAAAGAAATTTAGAACCACAGAAGTGACTTAGGAACATGCAAGGCCCAGGGGAAGGAATGAAAAATTAAAACTTAATCTAACTATACAATTTCAAATTCTTAAACACGCACACAAGACATTCTCAAAATATTCATGGATTACTCAACTTTAGAAGATCCTCATACCAAATGAAAAAAAATGAATTAAATTTTTTACACACTCTTCAATTCACACAAAAGCATGGAACATGATTCACCTACTTTAATGGGCTAGCTCTCCTCAATCTGAAGGCTAAATAATCATACCTTGAATAAAAGAGCATGTGAGCCAAGCTGACCCATATGAAGAACTTCATGGAATAATGAAAATGGTGGCGAATTAACAGAAAAGAAACTATGTTCGAGGACTTAAAATTTGTTAGAGAAAATATCAGCATCTAGTATACTAAGACATGGGGTATAAAAGCAGTTGCTCAGGTACAGAGGTAAAAGGTCTTTGACAAAATTCAATATTAGTTGATGATAAATATTTATTAAAGTTATAAAATATAAGTTCTATATTAAAATAATGTACAAGTGTACATAAATGTAAAATATTAGAAGCATGCTCAGTACGGTCTGAAATAGCACAAAGCGTATGTTGCCAGAAATCTAGATGTGAAAGTGTAGCAGGACATATTTCCAGATTTAGTACCTAACCTTAGCTTATAATAAACAATCAAACTTAGACTGCTATTTCCAGTATCCAAAATAAAGCCTGTGGGCAATAGATAATCAGGTGCAGGTCCCTAGTCGGTGTATCTTGGAAGCCATAAAACTAAGAAATGTTTAGAGAGATAAGATATAATCAAAAAATGAGAGCTTGAGAGATAATGCATGGATTAAGCTGATCACTTTGCACTCCACCCACTCATTTAAATCCCAAGCACCACCTGTGGTCCCCTACACACTGAAAGGTGTCACCCCTGAACATTCATGTAGATCCCCTAGGCATTGCTATGTGTGGTCCAGATCCCTTCCCTCCAGCCCCCAGGAGCCATCCTGAATCTGCTCAGAGTATAGCCCAGACCACTTCCAGAGACAATGAGGAGACACAATACCCATTTAATAATACCGATATGATGAAGAGACCACCAGAGTTCAGACCTTCACCTTAACAGCTCCCCTAGCAATAATGGTCCAAGTTGCAACAGCTTGAGAAAACTTCAAATAATCAGCTACCCAAAGGATCTTGGGATAGTCCATCTTGGAGGTTGTCTGTGACCAGTTCTTGAGAGTGTACTATATTCCTAAAATAAAACTTCCATTTGCCTCATAGTGCCCCTCTCCTCTCTCTGGAGGAACCTGGGTTCTCCCTTGAATACCTATCATCCTTTAATAAAAAGGTTTGGTATTTTTTGCTCTTTGGGTCACACCCAGCAATGCTCAGGGGTTACTCCTGGCTCGGCCTCTCAGGAATTACTACTGGTGGCACTTGGGGACCATACGGGATGCGGGGATTGAACCAAGATCGGCCGCATGCAAGGCAAATGTCCCACCCACTGTGCTATTGCTCCGACCCCTCTTTTGCCTTAATGTTTGTACTCTCCTTAAGTATGTTTTTATATTTTCTTTATTACCCATGAATAGCTAATAAGGCACTTTATAGGGTCATTCACAGAAATATGAAAAGACCACAGTGAAATATTTAGAATCACAAAATAGCGGGGAAAATTAAGTACAATGTGTCTAAGTCATGATTTTCCTTATCCATTTTAGTCTCAGTAAAAATGAAAGGTATTTTTAATTTTTTAATTATTCAATATTGGTTTATGTTGTTTATGCCCTGAGTGATTTTACGTTTTATTCTATCTATTGGATTAAAATAAATTTGATAGAAAAGTGCTATTTTGTGTTTCTAATAATCCTATATGAGCTGCTATTCATTAAAGGCCCAGACTTATTAATCAGCATGGCAGGCGCTTCACCTTTAGTACATATATTACAACATTCCTCCAGGGTAGGGCTTAGCACATTCCTTTCACAGATGAATAATTCTGAAAATATTTCAAGTTCACAAGGCTGGTAAATGACCTTGCTGGGACTGGTCCCCCTCTCTGGTTTAGCTTCAAACACACCCCCCCCATTCTTTTCCCTCCATGCTTGATTGAGCCCTTGGGTATTTTCATTCATTTCTCTTGTCCCCACTTGAAAAATGTATGTCCTAGGAGATAAACAGACTCTGAACCCCAGACACTGCTACTGTGTACAATGACAAAGTAGCAAGACTGCCAAATAAAACAATTGCATGACTAAAGAACAGAATGAATAATATTTGACGACAATATAATCATCTACCCAAGTATGATTAGATCACCTGAAAAGTTCAGGGACCCTCAAAATCATTCTTCTCTGCCTTTTCTTTTATAAAGTGAATCTATTAAAAGTGAAGGTGAGCACTATTAAAAAGGGCCGGCGCAATAGTACAGCGGGAGAGTGTTTGTCTTCCACACGGCCAACCCAGGTTTGATCCCTGGCATCCCATATGGTTCCCCAAACACCACCAGGAGTAATTCCTGAGAGCTGAGCCAGGAGTAACCCCTGAGCATCACCAGGTATGACCCAAAAAGAAAAGCAAGTGAAGGTATACATGCAGCCCAGCCTTAATAGTGAAGAGAAGGAAAACATCATGAAGCCTTTTCTCTGGCAGTACCACACCTGCACTTGAACCCTGCCCTGTATTTTCATGTCCCCTACCACAGGGTCCCATTCTATGCAATGCTTGGAGTAAAAATCTAGTTACAACTCACAAGCTGGTTTTCTACACTAACAATTCCTCTAGTTTACATTCACAAACGGTCCTAATGATCGCTAATGATTTCACTTATTCATCTATTTAATCCTTGATGTCAGATCTATTGTCCTCTTCATTTCTTGACTGCTTATTCGCTTATTTTGTCCCTTCATCCTTGCTGCTGTCCCTGTGCTGACCTTGTGGATGTGCCTGACTATGGTACTCCCACATCAGCTGTAGCGCTCACTGGGTCGCAGCTCAGGCTGTGGTGCTCTCACACTCCGCCATGGTGTTCACTGCAGTTGGCGCTCCTTTGGTGTCGGTGGTGTTTGCTCTTGTAAGCTGGATTTATTTGCACTCCTGGTGGCACGTGACACGTTCTGGCAATGTGTTTGCCATGGCTTGCTGCTGTGCTCATACATGTGGGTTTGCCAGAGATTGTACTCCCTGGATGTGACACACAAAGATCATTTGTGATGTTTACACACGTGTAGCTATGGTATGACTGTGGAATCATGGAGTTGTTGGGGTCAAACAGTATTGCGGGAAGCGTGCTCACTGATGTGAAACACCTGATTTGACCTTGTGACCGTACAGCTGCCAAGGCAAGCACTCTAATCCCCTGCTCTGTGCCTCTGGGTCCTACGTGCTCTTTTCTCTATTTGATTTGCATTTGGGAGCGGAATCTCCTGGAAATTCTGTCAACCCTTCTAGTGGTTCAATACAAGGGCCCTGGAATATGGTGCTCCTCTGTTATGTAGCGTCAGGGAATTACCTGGGCCACCAGCAGTGCTCAGAGACCACTAGGAGCACACCTGGCAGTGTTAGCGGTCTCCAAGATTGCAACAAGCAATTTTTCAGTGACACTATGGTGCCGGGGACTGAATCAGGGTCCACAAGCATAGAACATTTGCACCTTAACCTTTGTACTGCTTTCCTGGCCTTTTTCTTTTCTTTTCTTTCTATTTTCTCTCATTCTTTGTTTGTTTGGGGGCCATACATGACTGTGCTTCGGGATCACTCCTGGTGGTGCTCAGAGGATCAAATGTGATGCTAGGGACTGAATTAAAGCTGGCCACAAACCCTGGTTTAGCCGAGAGTTTAAAAGTTTAAATTCCTATACAATCTCTTTGGCCTCATAAAAAAAAAGAGAGTCTCTCTGCTCCAGTGAGAGATTTTATTTCTTTTTTTTTTTTTTTTTTTTTTGCCTTTTGGGTCACACCCGTTGGCACTCAGGGGTTACTCCTGGCTCTGCACTCAGGAATTACTCCTTGCAGTGCTCGGGGGACCTTATGGGATGCCAGGGATCGAACCCGGGCCGGCACAAGCCGGCCACGTGCAAGGCAAACGCCCTACCCGCTGGGCTATCGCTCCGCCCCAAAGAGATTTTATTTCTTTACTTTTTTGAAGCATGTCCACTCTCTAAAATTCACTAATCTATGAGCCTTTCTCAAGTATTTTGGAGAGAGTATTGATATGGGGGAAGACCACACTAGGCTGTGCTCAGGGATTATTCCTGGTGGGGCTTGGTGTACCATATGGAGTACCGGGTATTGGGCCTAGGTGGCATGCAAACATCTTCCCTCTGCTACAATCTCTCAACTCTACCCAAGTATATGT
The DNA here is from genome assembly GCA_021461705.1 of Cryptotis parvus. Classification (NCBI taxonomy): domain Eukaryota; kingdom Metazoa; phylum Chordata; class Mammalia; order Eulipotyphla; family Soricidae; genus Cryptotis; species Cryptotis parvus. The sequence continues at coordinate 32,002 of JAJIBD010035673.1, forward strand.
GATCCAAGTGCGACTTAACAGTTGTTTTATTATCAAATATATGTATATTATTTGCTTGCAGTGCAACTGTCTCTTTAGAGTTTTCTTTCTTTATACATTATGGGTTCACATATTCTAAAGGGGATAAATAGGAATGAACAAGTACCTAATATTGTATACAATAATATTTAGTACTTCAGTATTTCCTCGTTAGAAATAAAGAACTTTTCTGATGACATTTTATCTTCTTTGTTTCTTCAAAGTGCTCTACTAAAGGTCTAAATGACATTCTTAACCCTCCTTGTACTTCTAAACAGTTACATGATAATACTGGAACAAGGACAGTTATCATTCTTTTACTTTATCATGTGTTCTGATGTGTACTTTGAAATAAGGTACTATAAATTTCTTTTTTTCTTTTTTTTTGGGGGTCACACCCGGCGACGCTCAGGGGTTGCTCCTGGCTCTGCACTCAGGAATTACTCCTGGCGGTGCTCGGGGACCATATGGGATGCCAGGGGATCGAACCTGGGCCGGCACAGGCCAGCCGTGTGCAAGGCAACGCCCTACCCGCTGGGCTATCGCTCCAGCCCCCAGGTACTATAAATTTCATGCTAATAATCTACACCTTATTTTAAATATCTATAACTAGGTCTAAGAACATTTTAATCATTTTTTAATTCCTCAGACTGAAATATGTTATTCAATTATGTATACCTAAACATCCTCCTCTCAAGAAGGAAGGTGCCTATATCTACTGTGTTTCTAATTTGACAAACCTCATATTGTTTAGCTTATATTATTCTATATGTCCTCAAATGAATATGGATGGGGGCACAGCTGCTGTGCTCAGGGTTTATTCCTGGCTCTGAGTTCAAGGATTACTCCTGGAAAATCTCAGAGAACCATACTTGTTGCCATGGATTGAACCCACTTCTGCAGCATGTAAAGAAAATGCCTTACTCGCTGTGCTATCTATTCGGTTCCTGCATCCTCATTTATTGGGAAACTATGTCTATTGCTTTTCTAAAAACTATCAGCATACCTTATATACCCTTTGAAATAACTTATTTTCTGTACTGATGTACATGTGCACTATTAGTCCCAGAGATTTAAGAAGATTTGCTTAAAACCATGTGCGGTAAAATTATATGAACCATTAAAGTATAAAACATAAAAGATAACAGCAGAAATGGCTAGTAGAGCCAAATAAAAACAAAAACAAAAACAGATGGTGCAAAATGTTGTGTGAATTTTGCACAACCTGGGCCCTAATTGGTCTTCTTCTTTCTAATGTCAAAACAGGAATAAAATATGGTAGATAACTGATAATGCACAGCAAACAACAATCAAATCTACTGTCTTAACAAAGACATTCTCTGCCTACTATAGGACAGAAGGAGAGAGGCAGAGCTAAATTAAATATACTTAGACAGATGTGGAGAGGTGGAAGGGTCTGGGGAGAGGGGTTTTTCTGGGCTCCTTAAATATAAGAGAAGGAGTCACTGTAAACTTCAGACTTGTTTACACCTTGTCCCTGTACACAACAGAGTGATTCAGAGGGGTCCCAGATGCACAGCTACCAGCTGGGCTGGACAGATCCAGTGGCCATGGATTGTGTCCTGCCAATCTATCTCCCTGCGGTAGGTTTCTCCCACTCTGATTTGGAGAGACTCTTCTACTCTCCTAGCATGCCACTTGCTTCCATTTTCTGCTTGCTGTGCCCTCCTCTGTCAACCCCCTTGTTCTTCCCCCTTTGGGGAGAGCTCTTAATGTCTCCTCTGGCAGGAGGGCATCCTTCAATTCTATGCCTTGCAAAGTGTATTTAGAAGCTGAATGGACCCAGGTGCCTTATGAAGTCAGGGAATCTGCGTTTGGTTACATAGTCATGGGGGAAAAGCAAGCATAAAAATGCACCCTATCACTGGAATGACTCTGACTTTCTGGTTGTGAACAATCATTTGATGGCAGTAATTTCAATAGTTTTATTACGAGACGCTATAAAATGTAAAACACAATTCAATATTTAAGATACTGTTGAATGCAATGATGTCTTGTGTTATTAAGAAGGTCACATATATTTCTGGCAAATGAGAATAACTACCAGGAAGCAAGAAATATATATTTATATACTTGTACATTTTTAAAAGTTGGTATATTTCCCTTTAAGAGAGATCTCTTTTTTTACCATTTCACATCTCATAATACAAATGTTATTATTTAACGCCATTTTTGTTTACATGAGAAATTTGATCATACCGCAATACCTCTGAATAAATATTGTTTTCTTTTTAGCTCATTAGCTCCATTAGAGACATGCACAATTACTCGCCAGTGACCTACTACTCGCAGCCTAAGAAATAATGACCTACAAAAGAAAAGAGACTGCTTCCTAAATAAATATAATATAAAAATATAACTGTAGTGAGAAAACAATATTAACGTATGAAAAATTAGGACTTCTCCAGGAACAGAAGGTCAAATCGGCGAGAAATATGTAAGAGGAAAGATATGAGGCAAGATGTGAGGTTGAATCAGGCCTGAGCCTGCAGTCGAGGCAAATTACAAGATTGATTCAAGGAATGGTTTTAAGTTATCCCTGTGCTCTCCATCGTCCCTAGACAATGAATTTCTATTGCTTTACTAGAGGATTCTAATCACTTGAGCCAGAGCCATAACAAAATGCAAGAAAGCACTGAAGCTCATATTCGCTGAGGTAGTATAACTCAAAGACTGCAGAAAACAAGCTGAAACATTGTTTGGGGATGAGGGCTGACGCTCATTAAAGTTTCTCTTTATAGCATATCCACAGTAAACTAAACTAGACTACCGAGCAACACACAAAAGCAAAGAGAAAACGACACCTTTGTCAGCAGAGAGTGCACAGGCAGAACTGTCAGGCTAAGGAACATAATCATGTAACCATGGTGTTGGGTGAGCTACATGGCAGACTCCTTCCTCACCTCCACAGAAAGCAGCCATGTCAGCCCAAATGCTGCCCACAGGGTCACAGTGGAGACTCAGCGAATCCTGCTGTGTACGTGGAGGACCAGTGGCTCAGGGACCGAGACAACTCAAATGGGGCCAATGTTGAATCATACAGCTTTGGTGGCCACGTTCCCAGGGAGTGACCCCACAAGGAGCCCTCGCTGCGCTTGGGAAGCAGCACCCCAAAAAAAAAACTTTGGTAATAACTGGGGCAGATGAGGCTCCAGGTGCCCCGTTTCCTTCCCGGCTTCCTCCTCAGGGAGGCAGGGACTCTGCTGTGACTAGACAACTTGGCTCAAGAGACAGGGCACCCAGGCACTATCAGGAATCCGGGAGCCACCCACGCCGGGAGAGAGGGGACCTGAGAAAGCACAGGCTGGCTCCAGCTGTCCAAAGCAGCAAAGCACTGTCAGGGCAGAGCTCACAATCAGTTGTTTTATTTGTTACCTTTTGTGATCAAAGCTAAGGGAAGTTAGAGCTTTGTCCTAAGTCGAAATCACAGGCCAAGGAGACACTGCAGCGGGTAGGGCACTTTTCTTGCACGTAGCTAACCTGGGTTCAATCCTGAGAACCCTGTATAGACCCCCTGAGTCCCCACCAGGAGGGATCCCTGAACACAGACTCAGGATTAAGCTCTGAGCAGTGCAGCTGCCCACCTCAAAAAAATTAAAAGTTGAATTCACCTAAAAGTGAAAGGTGAGTTCCCAGACCTGCACGGAATGAAAGTGATGTTCCTGACTGTTCCCAAAAATGAACATAAGGTCCTGAACCCTGAGAGCCACATACTTTAAGTGCATTCCATCGGCAGACATTGTGGTCACCCCTAGCAACAGCCAGACAGGAAAGTCTGGCTATGGAGTCACTGGCTTTTCCTGGACATTAAGAGTCCCGTGGGGAGCTAGGCAGTGCACTTAAGAAACCCACACAGATGGTCTTGGGGAAACAAAGTTGGAAAGACCCTGTTCTCAGTGCTCACCCTGTCTCGTGTTTCTTCCAGGTTCCGGCCTCATCTGCTGCCCTGGCCAGCTTGGTGCCTGCTGCAACACACCGCTGTCATCATGCCTCGTGGTCAGAAGAGTAGGCTCCGGGCTCGGGAGAAGCGTCAGCAGGCCCAGGCGAAGGCTCAGAGGATCAAGGATACGGAGGCCAAAGCTGTTGAGGGTGACCAGCCGTTCCCCTCCACCTCTGCTCTTTCGGAGGGTGTTGCTCCCACCTGCTCTGATACCGAGATGCCAGAGGAGCTTGAGCAAGAACAGGGAGCTAGTTATTCTGATCCAGGTGTTGCAGGGATAAGAGAGAGTGTTAGTGACAGCATGGAGGTGGATGAACATCCCACCACGTCTCGGGCTGCACTGTATATCGCGAGCACTCGCAGAGACCCTCTAGTCAGGAGAACATGTTTGGTGGTGCAATTCCTGCTGGAGAAGTACAAGATGAAGGAGCCCATCACTCGGGCTGCACTGCTGAAGATTGTCAGCAAGAAGTACAAGGATAGCTTCCCTGAAGTTATAAGGAGAGTTTCCAGCGCATGGAGCTGGTGTTTGGCCTAGAGCTAAGAGAGATAAAGCCCGGTAGTCACACCTATACTCTTGATAGCAAGCTGAGCTTCCATGAGTGAGGACAGTGATGGAGATCTGTGATGGGGCTTGCCTAAGATGGGGCTTCTGATGGCGCTCCTAGGCGTGATCTTCATGAAGGGCAACCGGGCCACTGAGGAGGAGATCTGGGATTTTCTAAATGTGTTGGGAATCTATGCTGGAAGGAGGCACTTAATCTTTGGGGGAGCCCGTAGGCTTATTACCCAGGATTTCGTGCAGGAAAGGTACCTTGAGTACCAGCTGATTCCCCACAGCTATCCTCCAGTCTTTGAGTTCCTATGGGGTCCAAGAGCCCATGCTGAAACGACAAAGATGAAAGTGCTGGAAGTCCTAGCTAAGATTAATGATAGCACCCCTTCTGACTTCCCTGATATGTATGAGGAGGCTCTGAGGGATGAGGAAGAGCGAAGTAAGTGCCAAAGCTAGGGACAGGGCGCCCTGGCCAAGGCCAGTGGGACTACCAAGGTTCAAGACCAAGACCCCTTCGAACAATTAGGTCATGCTTTTGTTATACGTATGCAGTCCCCATATGTATATGATGTTGAGGCATGGGGTGATTTAAAAAAATGCTTTATTCTGTTTTTTCTATCACCTAGTAACTTGTTAATCGACTTTGTTCCCAAGAATTTTCCCGATAAATGAAAGATGTATATTTGTTCAGCATGGAAGTACTAATCAAACAGATGTATTTTTTTGTTTTAGTACAATTTTGTTATTTGTTGATCAAAGTTAAAAATGTGTGGTCTATGCTTTTTCTGGCAAAACAAGGCAACTGGTATTGGGAAGGGATTTTTCATCAAATGGGAAGATATCCCACCCTTCTGGAGGAGTTGGGCTCAAGAAAACAGTAACACAAATGTGATGGATGCTTAATTCTTGGATTGTCTTATTCCTTTTGCTTTTGGCTGTCATGATAAACTAACAATGAAACATATATTGGGTTTATTTAGTTTGTACAAACTGTAGCAGCACTTAAATCACAATAAACTCAACTTTCAGTTCATTTCCTCTTTTATTCCTCCAACATGAATTGAGCACCTGCTCTTTGTAAGTTTCCACGGTAGTTCTGGGCATGCTATGACAAGAGCAGGCTGAGTCTGCAACACCACACAGAGTCCCACCCTTGTTGGCATCCCAGGACACCTTAGAATGACGGACATACTCAGTTCCTCCTACAGGTCACAGGCCTGAAGTACTGGGTGGAAGGGGCAGAGCCGGTGGGTAAGAAGAGGTTCAAGGTGTTTCCAGAGGAAAGATGAATTCCATGAATCCCAAAGGGTGGCACCGCTCTTCTCACACTGTGGGCACCATAGAATTCCTTACATTTGCCCCTGGAGCCCATGAGCAGATAAGGTCAAGAGCAGATGCTCATCCCTCCTAGGGCTTTCAGAATGAACCCAGCCTTACACTGGCAGACCTATGGGGCGGTGAGTAGCCTATGACGGGCATCACAGCAACAAGGGAGGTTCTGAACTCTTCCCTGGACAGCATCCTTGAAGACACAGGGCAAGAGGCTGAATGTTCCCCACACTTATTTATATCATGTCTATCAGAAATTCAAGCTTTAAGTTGAAGGCTGAGCCACTGACCATGAAAGGGGAGGATATCAGAGCGTGTGTGAAACCCTAATTAAGGACCTTTTAAGGAGGACGGCGGATCCCAGGCATTCAATGCTAGGATTGTCATGACTCACAGGCCATTTCAAAGTCACTGGTAGGGGGTAAAACATTTAGCACCACATCATCTTAAATTGGGCCTCAGGAAGGACTGTGATGCCAAAGGCTGGTAAGCAGAGGGAAGAAGTCATGTGGCTGTCATCAGTCAACATAAGGCTCATGAGTATGCACAATGGTACCTAAAAAGACTATCAGCTTCTGCTGTCACTGTGATGACGGAGGGCAGGATGAGAATAAGCCAGGTGATTTTCACACTGACTTAGGTCACAGGGCTCCCAAATGGCAGGCTGATCTGAAACAGTGAGCAGAGGAGCATGTGGAGCCCTGAGCATGTCCTTGAGGAAAGGTTCCTGCACAGTCTGCCTGAGCGCCTCCGTGCTGAAGCAGCTCACACTCTCTCTACCACTTCTCGTCAGCAGCTTTCACCTTCCCTACCACTTACGTGCTGGCTGCCTCCTCTGCCCACAGTCAGCCTGTCGCGAGGGTCTGGAGAATAAGCAGCTCAGCCACACTGGCAAAAACAAGGTAAGCTGAGATACACAGGCATGTGCCGGACACTGGACCAATGAAGGGACACGTCCTTCTATTCAATTGAGGCTGTTCCCCAGAGCTTATTGTTGATGGGTCGAGTGGTACCACCTCAAGAGTGTAGGGAGCACCACCTCTTACCTTTACTGCCTTTGGCATTGCTGGTGAAGGAGACTACAAAGTCTGATGAAGAGGATAACCACCCAGATGAGAAATAAGCATGCTCTTGCTACAATGCAAGTTCTATTGACATCCCACTCAGGGACACTCTTTAACTCTGAAGGCTAGATTGATGGAGCAGCTCCTGCTGTACAAAGAGAAAATGAAGCACCGAATTAGCAAGTAAGGCATGCTGAGGATGATCAGCCCAGAGTGCAAAGACCACTTTGCTGACATCCCTAGGAGAGCTTCTGGGTCACTGAGTTAGTATTTGTTCCAAATGTGAAGGAAACTGATTCAATCAATCATTTTTACGATGTTGTTGCCGTATTGAAGCAGCCCCACCATC
>JAJIBD010035674.1:0-14651 GCA_021461705.1 Cryptotis parvus
TCCGGCTCACAGCCTCGATTTCCTTGTCTTCCAAGTGAGATGGATCCAAACACAATCTGGAGAGGTCATAGGCATCAGATAGGGAAGCCCGTGGTGCGTCTCCTGCCTCTATATCTGTCATCCTCTACCTGTCACCCTTACTCCCCCTACTCACTCTGAACCGATCACCCACATTCTCAGCTCTCCCAGCCTGTAATGAACCTAGACTCAGTCTAGAGTCTCCATTTCGAACAGAAAGATACCGCTCTGCATTCATGCCATAATGCTCTCCACAGAGCCCAAGCAACCCAACCCTGCTGGCAAAACTCATGTGACCAGTCCATGGAGCCCTTTTGCCTGCTCCTGGGCTCCAGGCTACTTGATTTTAGCCAAAAGGCTGAGAAGTGATACTCAGATACACTTATATCAAGAGATACAAGTGAATCTCAATCTCAATCTAGGCCCTAGGACCAGCCCTCAATCATTTCCCTTGTTCTTTCTCACATTCCTCTCATAGTTCTCTTAGTAAACATTGTAAAAATTTACCATCCTCCTCAGACTCCACATTCTCAGATGATAAAGCTTAGTTGTATGCGTGCATGCTAGGTAATGAACTCAATACCTAATGTGTACAAAGCATATGCTCTACTACTGAGCCACACCCCCAGTTCCCAAAGCTTCTTTTGCAAGGAAAATGGCTGGGGGTCTTTGACTGGCTTCCTTTCACTTTCAGTCCAGCTTTCCCAGGAATAACCTGGCCTTCAGCTGAGAACATTTGCTCCGCTCTTCCGGTTACTCACCAATCACCAACTCGCCCTTCCACTTTCACTTCTCAGCTATAATCCTCCATCTCCCTTGCTCCCAGCATCCTGGCCCCTCCCTCAAAACTTCCCTAGAAAATTTTTTACCTTTCTGCTGCTTGCTTCTCCTCAAGCTGCTTTTCTTCCACCAATCAGGATCTTGGAGTCTCTCCCCTGAAATTCCTCTTTACCCTTCCACTTTCCAGTCAGTTTCTCCCTCTCTGCTCGCATTTCTCCCACTGAGTAGCTCCATTTCTTCACTTTCCCTGCAAATCTTGACTGTCAGCAAATCAGCTTCTCTCTACCAAACTGCATTATATAAAATCAAGGATCTAAGTGTATGTATTGCAACCCACAATATGTAAGAGAAGGAAAAGAGAGAGGGAGAGAGAGAAAAGAGATAAAGAACCTGCCATGGAGGCAGGCTATGGGAGGGGGGGGGAATTGGGGGACATCGGTGGTGGGAAATGGGCACTGGTGGAGGGCGGGGTGCTGGAAAACTATGTGAACGAAACCCTCCAAACATGAACAACGTTGTAACTGTATATCTCACGGTGGTATAATTTAATAAAAAATAAAGCCAGGGAATGAGTTAGTTGCAAGATCCACTGGACAGTTTCCATCATTTATCTTAAGGTCAAATATCAGCAGATTAAAAGCAAAGCATGAAAAAAACTATCATTGGGGCAGGAGTGATAGTACAGCAGGTAGGACTTTGCCTTCCACATGGCAGACCAAGGTTGGATCCTTGGCATCCCATATGGTTCCCCAAGCACTTCCAGAAAAAAATTCCTAAGTGCAGAGCCAGGAATAAGCCCTGAGCATCACCTGTTGTGACCCAAAAAGCAATAAATAAATTAATTAGTTAATTTAAGACTTATAAAATATAAATAAATTTTAAAAAAAGAAAAAAAAAAGACATGGTTGACTTCTGAAAGCAGCAGCTCCTGCTCCCATTTTCCCAAATGTATCATGTCCAAGGGTCTTTTCAACCAGGTTAAAATGCAGGGCCGGGGCGATAGCCCAGCGGTAGGGCATTTGCCTTGCGCGGCCAGCCTGTGCCGGCCTGGGTTCGATCCCGGCATCCCATATGGTCCCGAGCACCGCCAGGAGTAATTCCTGAGTGCAGAGCCAGGAGAACCCTGAGCAACGCCGGGTGTGACCCAAAAAGCAAAAAAAAAAAAAGAAAGAAAGAAATGCAAATAGCAGTAGAAGTCACTCGCCATGCAGTGACTAAAATGATACCATCAATTTAATGATAGCTTCAAGTGATTAAAATAACCAAACTGCCAATTATCCACTTATTTGTATAGCAATAAACAGAATTAAATACTGGAAATTATGTCATCTAAAAGTCCCTATGCTTTTGCTATCATTGAAGTCCAAACATCTCACCGAATTTTCAAAACTTAAATAATGGAAGCCTTTTTTGAAATAGTAAAGAGTTAATAACTGATGTAGACTAGCCATCAACCTTCTTTTTTCTACCAGTTCTAAGGAATTCATTAAACATCATACAGACCAGGAATGTGAATTCTACAGCTCTAAGAATCATCACATGAAGCTGGAAATGACAGTCTCCAGAACTCCTGGAAATACAAATTATCAATGTGTCCTAGGATATATCCAAGTTGTATTAAAAAAAATGAAAGCCAATAGTTATAATCACTTGAGGCAAAATTAATAACAAAAAAATGCAATTAAGGGAAAATGTAATAAAAGAAAATGCTGTTTGGGAAAAGTGAAAAAAGTAAGTGTCATTCCTACATCAGCAGCTTAAATGTCCAGAGAAAGGAAACTAATTTCCATGTGCTTTCCAATCATAATATCCAACAGAGAATCCTAGGAATTAAAGTATAGGTGGAAGCAGGCTATTAGCCACTCATGGGGTTAAAGGAGGTAGAAGTTAGGGTTTAGTGAATTCTTTGCAGCTGGTGTTCTAAATAGACAGCCACATCCTGAGGTCCCTTTGGGCTAAGCCCAGGATGTCTTTGAAGCTCCAGGGAGAATACATTTCCTTTCCCTTTTAGACTTCCACAGTTTTCCTTCATACCTTGGCCTATGGCCTCTTTCTTCACTATTATGAGCAGTTGAGAGTTCATAGCACATTACTTCAAACGTTCTTTCCTGTCTTCCTCTTTCAATGTAAAAAGGCCTGCCTTGTACACAGCCAACCTGAGTTCAATCCCTGTCATCCCATATGGTCCCCTGGCACCACCAGGAGTAATTCCTGAGTGCAGAGATATAGGGACCCCAGAGCATTGCCATATGTGACCCAAACAGAAAAAAAAAGTTCTTCCATTGGACCTGTATAACAGGGTAATCTGCCTATCTTAGGGTATATTTCCTGTTTCCAGTGATTAGAACATAAACATCTTGGCAGGGGAGGCGTTGTTTCTCAGTCTTAGTCACAGAGTGAAGCAAACTTCTGGAATAAGGACTTAACATGAGGAGAAAGCCTTGTTCAAAAAATTGGATTACATATGAACATCTTTGTAATAGTATATTTCTATTACTACACTATCTTCCGTTCATCATCTATTTGCTAGAGCAGGCCCCAGTAATATCTCCATATGTCCTGTCTCATGCTAGTACAACCGAAAGGCATCCGCTTGCTCCAGGAACATAAAGAGCCTCAAACCATTATATTAGGTCATGGGAATGACCTAATATAAATGTTACTGGTATTTGGCATATCAAATACAACACGAGCAGCTTGCCAGGCTTGCCGTGAGAATTGTATATTTCACGGTGGTGTAATAAAATACTTATAAAAATTGGATTGCCTGCTGAGAAGCCTGGAGGTTGGAAACTTGGTTAAGTCCTTTGTTGAAACCAAACAATAAGGAGAAAATCACTGCACTGTGATTCAGGAAACAAGTATGAGGAATAAAAATCATCCCTTATGATCTTGATATTCAAGTTCCATAGTCTTATGGGCAATATAGAGGCCTGGGGAACTCTGAAAGTACTGGCCAGTAGAGGGGTAAAAATTCCAGACTGCTTTGGGAGCCTGTTGGGCAGGGCACAGGATGACAGTGTTTAGTTTGCAGCTGGGATGAGTGGGAAGGTTACAGTCAGTTACTTTGAGCTACTAACCTTTATTATTTACCCCCCCACTATTTCCTCCTTTCCACAACTTCCTTTCCATTCTCCGCTCAGTTCAGATAGCAGTTGCACTTTGGTCATTCTCAGGGAAGAGGGAACAAAGGAGAACAGTTTTTAATCAAATTTCTTTGAGGATTTTGTGTTTTAAAAACACATACTCTCAAGACAACCAAAGGAACCATAACTGATTCATTGTCTTTAAGACAGACATAGGGCAGAGTGGCTACTGGCTCTCACTGTGCCCAGCTGCTCATGAGGTTCCCAGGAGGGATGGCAGGTTCTAGCCCTGGCCCGCCACTGCAGCAGAGCCTTGCAACAAGCCAGACGACCCCCACTACATGAGGAACTCCATTTTCCACATCGGACTTCCTCCTCATCAGAACTCCACCCAGCAGACCAGCCTATCACAGCCCAGCTCGGTTCATCAATAAATGCTGGATTTTGAGATGACTACAAGAACATGCTACCCACACAGCAGAGCCTGGCAAGCTACCTGTGTCGTATTTGATATGCCAAATACCAGTAACAATTATAGACCTCATTCTCATGACCTGATGGAATGGTTTGAGGCTCTTTATGTTCCTGGAGCAAGCAGGTTCCCTTGGGCTCTATTTGCATGAGACAGGTCATATGGAGATGTTACTGGTGCCCGCTTCGAGCAAATCGAAGATGAACGGGAAGACAGTGATACAGTGATACTCTCAAGACACAGGAATCAAAGATCAGAGAAAATCATCAGTGAGTACTGGAGCTTTAAGGGGGATGAGACTTCCGCCAGAGATCTGAACAGACTCCTCTGTGCAGTGTGAAGGCAGGCCGAAGAGATGTGGTGTGAGAACGGCCCAGGGAAGTTAATGCAGGTGCAGCAAGAGATAGATTTATTTTTTAATTCTGAAACCTTGTTGAACATTTTTTCATGAGTACCATGCTATTTTATTTTATTTTATTTTATTTTATTTTATAAGTATTTTATTATACCACTGTGAGGTATACAATTACAAAGATGTTCATATTTGGGTTTTGGTCATCCAGTGTTCCAGCACCCATCCCTCCACCAGTGCCCGTCTCCCACCACCAACGTCCCCGGTTCCCTCCCCCTCCCCAGCCCGCCTCCATGTCAGGTTCTTTATTTCTTTCCCTGTCAAGAGATAGATTTATGGCACGTGGCAGTGGAAGCTCCAAGAAGCTGCCATCTTTGTGCAGAATGAATCTTGCTCAGGTAAGGAATGAATAATTTTCATGCCCTCAATATTGAACCACAAATTCTCCAGCCAATCAGCTGAAGAACAAAAAGTCAGGACAGAGAAATTTCAGGAGCCAATTTTCCCATTTCCATTTTCTTGGTAATAGCTAAGAACATGGGGGCAGAGAGATCACTCAAAAGCTCCAGGCATGCAAAATACATAGATACTCTGGGTTCTATCCAGCACTGCATGATTCCCTGAGCACCATCAGGAGTGACCCCCAAGTGCTTTGGAGAAAGACCCTGAATTGAGTGAAATTAGATTTCTGTCACTCTTGTAGAAGCGCCAGATTCCTAGAGACAATGAACAGCTATTTTAGGTGACATTAAGATAATAGCTCTAATGAGGAATCTCTTGAATAGGGAATAGAAATTATAGGCACACATCTGAATGACCTCTTCTATTTAATAGCAGCTTTTTTAACCAGAGAGATCAATGTAAAACTAGACATTAACATAATACAGCATTCGGCACAGGATAGATTAAACCGGGGCTTGTAATCTTTAGAAAATGCAGTTAAAGACAGAGGTGGGGTGTTCCAAGAACTCTGGAGAGTGATGCATTATTTTCTACTGCTCAAAGAAGGCTGGGCTCTTTCTTACAGCTTGCAGTCACGGAGGTTTTCTTCATTTACCTTGGCAGTCATCAGAAGCGAGTCATTTTGCATCAAGTAAGCATGCTTCTCAGCACGGAGAGTGAAGCTACTTGAATGGAAGAAATAAATTTACATTTACCTATAGTAACCCCAAATGGTCCCAATGATACTCAAGATATTTATTCTCCCAGCTTTAAAATATGCAAGAGCAGCCTACAGTTGCGTGCAACCAACTCCCTATGGGCCCTCAAGTCTGATACACAGGGCAGGCGAAGAGACAGCTCTAATAAGCCCCTCACGTCTGCTTTCACCATGCCAGTTGCCCAATGGCACAAGAAAGGGAACTGCGCCCCTCCTCCACTCTTCTAGATTCTTCTCTGGTTAACCAAGCATTCAAGTTCACAGTTAGGAACCGAGCAATAGCACAGAGGATGGGTGTTTGCCTTGCATGCGGCCAATCGGGTTTAATCCCGGCATTCCATATGGTCCCCGAGCACTGCCAGGAGTAATTTCTGAGTTAAGAGCCAGGAGTAACCCTGAGCATTATCAGGTGTGACCCAAAAAGCCAAAAAAAATCACATCATATACATCAGAAGGGGATGAAAACAAACTGAGTGTGGAGAGCACAGGGCTAAGCACCTGCCTTGCATGCAGCTGACCCCATTCAAGTCCCCGTCACTGCATCGCATCACAACTCCCACCAAGCACTCCAGGAGTGAGTCTTGAGCAAACAGTGAGGAGTGATCCCCAGCACTGAAGGATATGGCCTCAACACACACACACATGAACAACTTGAACTACACATACACCGAGGACCTGCACAGGTATGGATTCCCAAATCAGGGAGGCAAATGAGGATGTATATCCTGAGTTAAGAACTTGAGTAGGGCCCTGAGGCTTTCTGAGGAGGTATTTACTTGTATCACCAATACCAGAGGTCCTGACATGGAGACACAAAGGTTATTTCTGTTACAAAACAGAAAGTAAATTCTAGGGATTACCCACAATTTCCATTCTTCTAGGAATTAAAAGAACTGGGAGAAGCTTTGCATGAGTCTGTAGGGCCCTGAATAAACTCAGTTCAAAATAATCCATATGTTGGGGCAGAGAGATAGTATAACAGGTAGGGCATCTGCCTTGCACCCAGTCGAGCCGGGTTTGACCCCTTAGCGTCCCATTTCATTCCCCAGAGCACCAGGTGCAGCAGGAGTAACCCCCTTAGTTTGCCAGGTGTGGCCGTCTCACCCCCCGAAAAAATAGCTCCCATGCAAAAGAGACTAATCTTGTGGGAGGAGACTGTTCTCTACATGGGGAGAGGATGTGCTTTAATAACTGCCAAGAGTCTGCTGTGTTGGAGCCCAAGCTTGTTTGCGCCGTTTTCCCTGTTTTTATAATTCTATGCTTGAACTAAGTGTTACATAAATGAAGGGAGGTAGTGCACAAAGAACATTGTTGTTATGAAAACTTGAATCCCTTTGGATAGTCTGGATAAATGCAAGTTGCTGGAGAAATTGCTGCCAAATTAGACATGGATGGCATAAAAGTAAAGACGGAGTTGGTGGAGCAATCTCAAAGGTTTTTCTGAGACAGCTTCCCCAGAGTCTACATCATCACTTAGGGAAGGGGAATTTTTTTTTAAAAAGGATGCTGCAGGGGCTGGAGCGATAGCCCAGCGGGTAGGGCGTCTGCCTTGCACCCTTGCACGTGACTGGCCTGTGCCGGCCCGGGTTCGATCCCCAGCATGCCATATGGTTCCCCAAGCACCGCCAGGATTAATTTCTAAGTGCAGAGCCAGGAGAAACCCCTGAGCATTGCAGGGTGTGACCCAAAAAATAAAAAGGACACTGCAAAGAATAGACTGTGCTTTATTATTATTCAAGTTTGGTTTTTCTAAGGAAAAATCTCAACGTATTGCGAAACAGTGTTCATTTTGGAGTAACTTCCAGCAATGGTGCTGAAGCAGCTCCCGGGCAGTCACTGCTTCTTAATCACTTTCAGTCATGAGAACTCTTCTCTCATTCCAGTTTTGCAGACCCCCTTTAGTCATTTACTTGTTTGAAAGTTCTGTCTCTCCTTCTGGGAGTGCTCAATTGCTCTTCCTCCCTCAAATTCCCATGGTGTGAAGATAGGGAGAAGCGGAAGGAGAAATGTACCTTGTGGTTCACAATTTGTTCAAGTGATCCCCAGTTTACCCTCGTTCAAGTCATCTTGTCTCACCAAGAACTTTCAAGGTAAGTCATTCCAAGGTTGAACCTAGAGAGAGGCAAAATCTCCACACATGTTGCTAAGTATGGTGGCCATTCAGATCCACTCATTCTAGAAGCAACACCCATCGCCCATGTTCATGGAAGCTCGGAAGGATGGATGTTATTCTCCTATGGAGGTTCCCTCCTACACCTGGGACACAAACGAGCATAGAAGTCAACTAATCAACGGTCAACACAGGAATGTGATGTCTACCTCCTTTCCTACAAATGTGGCCCAGGGAACTCTCCAAGGAAAGGAGCATCACCTCTCTCCTACCACGCTCCTCTTCCGCAAAGGTTCAGCTCTCTTTTCCCCAATAGCCCACAGGAGCAATGAATGAAACAGAGGTCCACTGACTTCTCTCTATGGCCTGAAGGCAAGCAACTAGCCTTCATGGTGGCTACTCTAAACTTAAGGTGTGAGCACTCTAAATTTTTTATTGATTGATTGTTTTTATCATTATTTTTTTGCTTTTTGGGTCACACCTGGCAATGCTCAAGGGATACTTCTGGCTCTGCACTCAAGAATTACTCCTGGTGGTGCTCAGGGAACCCTATGGGATGCCAGGGATAGAACCCAGCTTGTTTGGCTACATGCAAGGCAAATGCCCTACTCACTGTTCTATCACTCCTGCCCCCAAAATTTAAACTTAATCACCGAATCAGCCACTATGAGACAAAACAGCAAGAACTGAGTGTTGAAAGGAGGTAAAGTGATATACCTGATGTTTCAGTACCTGTATTGAAAATAATAATGCCCAGAAAGAAAGTGAGAGAGAGAGAGAAGAAAAGTGCCTGCTGCAGAAGGCAGCGGGAGGGGGAACAGGAAGGAGGAAGGAGACAGAACACTGGGGGTGGGAAGTGTACCCTGGTGAACAGAAGGATGTTGGAACAATTTATGACTAAAACCCATCATGAACAACCTTGTAACTGTGTATTTCACTGCAATTCAATAAAAATTTTTTTTTTTGCTTTTTTTTGGTCACACCTAGCAAAACTCAGGAATTCCTCCTGGGTCTGCACTCAGGAATTACTCCTGGTGTTGCTCAGGGGACGATATGGGATGCTGGGGATCGAACCCAGGTCAGCCATGTGCAAGACAAACATACTCCCCCACTGTGCTATCGCTCTGGCCCATAAAAAAACTTTTTTAAAAATAATGAAAGTGAGAGAGAAAGATCTTTTTAAAGCCTGAAAAAAAGAGGTGAGAGAAAAAAATCACATTCCACTTAACACCATCCATACAGAAGCAACACAACTTGTAACTCCAAACGTGCCTATGCTCCAGTGTGAGGGCGGGGCCCTACAGCAAAGGATCGGCAAGTGAGCTACTGTTTCTGGTATATATGTTTTAGGATTCTTGACTTGAATTGACATTTTCAGTTTACAGATTTGTCCATATCACTTTAAGTATGTGCAATTATCAAGAAACAAAGTGCTAGATTTTTTTAAAGCTATCATTTCTCTCTCCTCAAATATGCTCTCCTCTTTTACATATATTCACATATATTGACAGTCTTGCTTTTTGTAGTGCCTGGAATTGAACCTGGGGCCTCTAACATGCAAGGCATACGCTCTACCTTTGAGCCACATCCCTAGCTCCTCTTATTTATTATGCTTAATTTCCATCTATAATGTACTGAATGTAAGATAAATAAAAAAAGGCAAACCCCTTTCTCTTCTTGAACAAATTCAACCTTCTCCTGACATCTTTTCAAAACAACTATTCCTAGGAGTCAAAGGGATAGTATAGGGGTTCAGACAGTTGCCTTGCAAAGCAACCAAGACTATTACATTCCTAATACTACCCACAAGCACAGAGTTCAGAGTAGTCCCCCAAACACTACTGGGTGTGGACAACACCCCAAATTGGTAAATAGAACAACACTTTCCAAGGAACTTTCTAGATTCTACTTTACATAACATGATTTCCCCAGCGCAAATTATTTCATTTCTCCCACTTCTTCTCTGAAGCAATTAAAACAAAACCTTTTTAGAAAATTATCGGAAATTCTAGAACAAAATTATAAACTGTGTCATGCCAACCTTACACAAAGAGTTTCCTCTTTGGGTAATACTATCCTCCTACCTCTACTGAGTTTATATTATGTTAAATAAAAAGATCACTAAAATAGGATATTTATATGCGAAAGATCTAGCTCCATGCAAATCAAAAACCACATGTTGTTTTTTATTTTTAAAAGTATGCATTACTGACCAAGTGTTGAAATGTATTTACAAGTATAGGTAAGCAATCTTGTAACAAGTGAGGGCCTTCAGGTATACTTTTGGTTACAACTTGTTGCTTTCAAGATCATAGGTGTCAGAGCCAAAGCACTCAAATCTTCCTGAGAAAGTAAGTATCCCTGAGCAAGCAATTTATATTGAATTTCACGAGCAGATCCTACACTTTCGCCTTTTTTCACATACACAATTGTCTAAACATTTGAGACTCCCTTCTTCCTTATCGTCGAGTAACAGTAAATCATACACTCCTCGATACACTGACCAGAATAACCATTACATCCGACCTATTGATTCCAGCATCTCTTAAATCTCTCACTGTTCATTTGAGCCATCTTGCATATTGTAGTAGTGCTACTCAACACAGCTTCTCATAACTGCAAAAACCACTTTGCATAAATGATGTCCTGTGCTTTTTGAAATCTGACTTCTTGCTTTCAAAATTATTCTCAAGTCAATAGCATATCGCTGAAATTTAGAGAATTTCACTTGCAAAGGCTCGGTACAGCCTGGAAGTCAATGTGCAGATCTCTCTGTGCTCATCAGCAGTGTCTCTTCTCCCATGTGACTGACAGGTACTGTGTCAGAGTCACCTGGAATGCTTCCCTTGAAGATCAGGCTCCTAATAGGAATCTAAGAAAATGAGGAGCTGAGAACTTGTGTTAGTGATTCCCATGGACACCAATTTTAACATCACTGTCCAAAGAAGATCCTAACAGAAGAAAAAACCCAGGACAATCAGGTTATATATATGTATATATATATACATATATATAGTGACCCATATAGAAAATACTTTTGTACTACTTAAAGCCAATATATCAAATTAAATCTCTCCCAAAGACTAGTTCATTTGCCTCACATTAGTTAGAAACACTTGAAATCATTGGACAGCATGTCCTCATTCAACACATTTTCATTGAATGCATTATCTATGAGTGAAATATGTTCTTGAGGAACTGAAACTTTCTTCAGAAACATAACCACTGCAGTGGTTATTCTGGTCATTGTACCAAGTGAGCGAATGATTTACTGTTATCAGATCAATAAGGAAGAAGGGAGTCTCAAATGTTCACACAAGTGAGTATGTGAAAAGACACTACAGTATAGGATCAGCTCATGAAATTCAATAGAATTTGCTTGTTCGGGGATAGCTTTCTTCTCATATTTTTTAAGGTGGTGGCTCTGATCTTCAAAAGCAACATGACATGACCAAAAAGTCAGTCAGAAGTTCCTAACTTTAGCATGACTAGTGCACTCTGAGAGATCTGGTTAGACTTCTTTCCCTGAATATTCAAAACAGGCCCGAAGTTGAATAGCTGAATCCCAGGTGAGGGTTCTTTGGACAACCCTTGCAGAAATAGATCGCAGTCTCAACCCCAGCGAATAGAAAAACTTTTTTTTTGCAGAGGAAGGGATTGAGCCATACTCAGGTAATACTCCAGCTTAGTTCAGAGTTACTCCTGGCTTTGCACTAATTACTCCTGGATGTGTTAATGGACCATATGTGTTGTTGGAGATTAAGCCCAGGTCAGCCACTTGCCTCAACAAATCTCTCTATAAACGAAAGGCTACACACTTTCTTAATTGTATTTTTCTTCTTCCCAGGGTGTCTACAACAGTTTTGCCTACACATGGCAAATAATAAAAAAAAAGTCAAGTGAGGGTCCTGTCAGAGCATAAAGGATTTAAGTCTCTTGTGTGCACATGGTCAACCTGGCTTGGATTCCTGGCACCCCATATAGTGCAGAGCTAGAGGGAAGTCCTGAGCACAGCTGAATGTGACCCAAAAATAAGGAAGAAGGCAGGAAGGAGTTCCAAATACTCATATTTTCATATCCTCAACAATGCTACAAATAATCAAGGGCACCCTGTCTTCTGGAACAAATCTATTGCTTAAAACTACTATGAATCTAAGAGAAAGTCCAGGTTGACAGTAGATGTGAGGAGGTGAGACTGCCAATGGGTGCGATATTGGGATTACATGCGAGAAAAGCCTTTATTAAGGGCATTTGTAAAACACAGAATCTCAATTTCAAAATTTCACAAAATAAAAGGGAGGAGGTGGAGGAGAAGGAGGAGGAGAAGAAGAAATGGAGGAGGAGGAGGAGGAGGAGGAGGAATTAGAAAATAGGTGAGAACAGAATTTCTAAGGTGCATTACAAAGGATAGTTCGTTTCATCCAACCCTTGTTACTGGCAATAAGAATGAAAAGCTCTATGAATAAGGCAATTACATTTTCACTTAGCATTAAATTCTCTACATAAAAAGGACAAACAAATATTTCTAACACAGAACTTATCCATATGAATTTATGACCTCTTTTTTAACCTTTGACTCTTTCCCCTAGATAGGATGAAAACTCTGGCTCGTTGGTTCTAGCTAAGTAAGATTTCACAGAATTGGAAAACCAAATGAGCTGGTTTTTCTCAGACAACACAAGTCAGACGACATTTAACAAGTAGAATAGTGTGGAAACATTACTCTAACTTGGACCTTCACATGTTTTCTTTTTCGGGTCTATGATACATACCCTATGTCCAATGAAAAGTAGAAAGGAGTTTTGAAAGCAGCGTTGGTAGCAATGGTTTGAAAACAATCAACCACCTCTTATTTTCCACTATCACGTCATTTCTTGTAGATTGCAGTAATGCTGCTCCTTACAGCTTCCCTAACTGCAAAGCCACTCCGCATAAATGTCCTGTGCTTTGTAGATGTCTCATTGTGCCCAGATGGCAAACAAACAAGAACAAAAAAAGCTATGCAACATTCTTCCCCACCATCCCCACCTTGAACTTTAAGAGACAGATACCGCACAACACCCAAAATTTGGTGGCTTTCCTATATACAAATAACGAAAGAGAAAAAAGTGGATATTAAGGAAATGAATCCATTCACAATTGTGCCACAGAAAATCAAATACCTAGGAATCAACTTAACCAAGTGTGTAAATGACCTGTACAAAGAAAACTACAAGACACTGCTCCAAGAAATAAAAGAGGACACGAGGAAATGGAAACACATTCCCTGCTCATGGATGGGGAGAATCAACATTGTCAAAATGGTAATATTCCCTAGAGCTTTTGTACAGATTCAATGCGGTCCCTATAAGGATACCCATGACATTCTTCAAAAGAAATTAACCAAACACCTGAAATTCATATGGAACAATAAATCCCCCATGGATAGCTAAAGCAATCTTTGGGGGAAAAAGAAGATGGGGAGGCATTACCTTCCCTAACTTCAAACTGTACTACAAGGCAGTAGTAATTAAACCAGTGTGGTATTGGAATAAAAAACAGACCTGTGGACCTATGGAATAGAATTGAGTATCCTGACACCCAACCTCAAACACATGACCATTTAATCTTTGATAAAGGTGCAAAGAGTCTGAAACAGAGTAAGAAAAATCCTTTTCAAAAAAGTGGTGCTGGGAAAACTGGGCAGTGACATGTAAAAATGAATTTGGACCTCTGTCTAACACCATACAAAAATCAGATCAAATGGATTAAATATCTCAATATCAGACCTGAATCCATAAAGTACATTGAATAAAATATAGGAAAAACCCTCCACGACATTGGAGCTAAAGGCATCTTCAAAGGTGAAACAACCACTAACAAAGCAACTAGAAGAAAAGATAAACATATGGGACTACATGAAACTAAAAAAGCTTCTGTACCTCAAAAGAAACAGTGACCAAGATACAAAGAGAGTCCACAAAATGGGAAACAATATTCCCCCAATACCCATCTGATAAGGGGTTAATATCCAGGATATCAGGCACTGGTAGAACTTTTACAAGAAGAAAACAACCAACCCCATCAAAAAATGGGGAGAAGAAATGAACAGAAACTTCAACATGGAAGAAATTCGAATGGCCAAAGACATATGAAAAAAATGCTCATCATCATTAATCATCGAGAGATGCAAACCAAAACAGCAATAAGATATCATTTTACACCACCGAGACTGGTGTGGTGTAAAATTCCAGAAAGAGCAAGAAAAACAAGTGCTGGCGTGGATGCGGGGAAAAAGGGGACTCTCATCCATTGTTGGTGGGAATATCGACTGTACAGCCTTTCTGGAAAACAATATGGACATTCCTCCAATGACTATAAATTGAGCTCCCATTGACATAGCCATACCAATCCTGGGGATATACCTGGAAAGCCAAAAACACACAGAGGAAACCCATCTGCACTTTCATTTCCATAGGAGCACTATTCATAATAGCCAGAATCTGGAAACAACCAGTGTGGCCAAGAACTGATGACTGAATAAAGAAAGTTTGGCACATCTATACATTGAAATACCATGCAGCTGTTAGGAAAAGTGAAGTTATAAAATTTGCCTATAAATGGATGGACATGGAGAGGATTATGTTGAGTGAAATTATCCAGAAGGAAAAATACAGATATAGAATGACTGCATT
>JAJIBD010035676.1:0-24537 GCA_021461705.1 Cryptotis parvus
AAAAAAACACTGGTATGTCCTGACAAGAGTTGCACTAGATTCTTAGGATTTGAGACTAAGACCATACCTGGTATAGCATTGGAAGCTTAATCTACTCAACATTCAAAATACATCTTAGCATATTTATGGGGACTGTGGGATATTAATTCATGACATTTCTTTATGCTTAAGATTGAACAGAAGCAGTAGCAATCCATCAAACCATGGAAACCATCTTTGGAGAACACTCTGACTGGATAACCAGGTCAACCAGACTTTCATATCACCAATATCATAAGCCACTTCTACAGGGTCACCTCTGTGGTTTTTCTTGAAACCAGGAAAAGAAGCAAAATAATTCCAGGTTCTCTGGATTTTAGTGGAGATAGGAAATGATACTTTTTTTTCTAGAATTTTAGCATTATAATGATGACTGTATTTTTTATGACTATTTAAGTATAATCAGCTTCATTTACACCCTTATAAACAAAAAATTTATGTGTAAGACAATTAGGAGTGAAACATTGAACTTCATTCCTAGTAAGCAGAAAAGAACAGAAAAGAAGATACTGAACATTTTTCTAAAATTCCAATTTTCTTTTTATTCTTAAGAATCAAGGTATAATATTACTTTTCATCAATATCTCAATTTTTAAATCAAATTACATAAACATAAAAGAAGTCATTCCAGTGATGAAGAATTATCATTATCTATAGATATTGGCCTTAATTTCTTTTTTTGTCATTCATCAGGAATGTATTTAAAATAACCTTCCAATCATGATACCAATATCCAAGGCCAGGAGGTCTTGTCAGTGGGTAGAACCTACTGCAAATGTGTGGGGAGTCGGAGGTTAGGCAATACAGAGAAAGGAACAGTGTACTAATAATTATTGTAAATGATAATACCAGTGTAGAGCTGAGCATTGAAAGTAGGCAAAAGGATATACATTATAACCTCTAAATGTATGTATTGCAAGGCACAATGTATAAGAGAAGGAAGAGAGATAGAGAGAGAGAAAGAGAGAGAGAGAGA
Source organism: Cryptotis parvus (assembly GCA_021461705.1). NCBI lineage: Eukaryota > Metazoa > Chordata > Mammalia > Eulipotyphla > Soricidae > Cryptotis > Cryptotis parvus. Next base: position 1,016 of record JAJIBD010035676.1, read on the forward strand.
GAGAAGAGAGAAAATGCCTGCCATAGACACAGGCTGGGGAGGGGGTAAATCAGGGGACATTGGTGCTGGGAAATGGGCACTGGTGGAGGGATGGGTGCTGGAACACTGTATGACTGAAACCCAAATATGAACACTTTTGTAACTGTATATCCCACGTGATATAATAAAAAATTAAAATAATCAACCATATAACTGTAATCAACAGCCTTCAAGTACCTTGCATGTTTGCTTACTTAACATTTATGTAGCTCAGTAGATCTCAGTTAAGGTATTTGATCCTTCCACAAGCCCTTGAGAGATTGAGATCATAAGATTGTCTTGACAAGGGACTGTTTGCCAACAATAGTTAGAAATGGTAACACTAGACTATAGCTGAATATTGAAAGTAGGGGAAAGTATATACATAATAACCCCACAGCAAATGTACTGTAAACCACAATGCACAAAAGGGGAGAGAGAGAAGTGCCTGCCATAGAGGGAGATGAGGTTGGGGGATGGAAACTGGGGACATCAGTGGTGGGAAACGAGTACTGGTGGAGGGATGGGTGCTTAACACTGTATGACTGAAACCCAATCATGAACAGCTTTGTAATGCTCTATCTCACAGTGATATAATAAAATTATAATAAAAAATAAAATAAACTTCCAAGAAAATGTCGAGAATCGTTTTTTTAAATTTTTTTATTATACCACAGTGAGACAACAATTACAAAGATGTTCATAATTGGTTCTTGGTGATACAGTATTAATACAGTATTCCAGCACCCATCCCTCCACCAGTGCCCCATTTCCACCACCAATGTACCCCACCCCCTGCTGCCCTACCCCAGGCTGCCTCAATAGCAGGTACCCCATTTCCTCTCTCTCTCTCTCTCTTTCTCTGTCTCTGCATCTCTCTCCCTCTTCTTTTACACATTGTGGCTAGCCCTGCAGATATTTAGAGTTTATCACTTAAGTCTCTTTGTGTATATTCAATGGTGACTTTTACCGCCAATTTCCCACACTTAGTAAAACACTGGTATCTATTTATATCCTATTAATGAATGCAGTCATTCTATATCTGTCCTTTTCCTTCTGTCTAATTTCACTCAGCATGATAGTCTCCATGTCCATCCATTTGCAGGTAAATTTCATAATTTCATCTTTTCTGACAGCTGCATAGTATTCCATAGTGTAGATGAACCACAGTTTCTTTTGCCAGTCCTCTGTTCTCGGGCATTTAGGTTGTTTCCAGATTCTAGCTATAGTGAATAGCGCAGAGATGAATAAAGAAGTACAAATAGTGTTTCTACTATGTGTTTTTTGGTCTCTCAGGTATATTCCCAGGAGTGCTATTGCTGGATCAAATGGGAGCTCAATATCTAGTTTCCGGAGGAATGCCCATATTGTTTTCCAAAAGGGCTGAACCAGTCGACATTCCCAACAAAAGTGGATGAGAGTCCCTTTTTTCCCCCACATGCACGCCAGCACCGGTTGTTCTTGCTGTTTTGGATGTGTGCCAGTCTCTGTGGTGTGAGATGGTACCTGATTGTTGTTTTGATTTGCATCTCCCTTATGATTAAAGATGAAGTGCACTTTTTCATATGCCTTTTGGCCATTTGAATTTCTTCTTTTTTGGAAGTTTCAGTTCATTTCTTCTCCCCATTTTTTGTTGGGGTTGGCTGTTTTTTTTTTGTGAAGTGCAACCATTGCCTGATATATCCTGGATATTAACCCCTTGTCAGATGGGTATTGGGTGAATATCCTTTCCCACTCTGTGGATTGTCTTTGTATCTTGGTCACCGTTTCTTTTGAGGTGCAGAAGCTTTTCAATTTTATATAATCCCATTTGTTTATCTTTGCTTCCATTTTCTTGGTCAGTGGTGTGTCGTCTTTAAAGATACTTTTTAGTTTCGATGTCATAGAGCATTTCTCCTATGTTTTCTTCGATGTACCTTATAGATTCATGTCTGATATTGAGATCTATAATCCATTTTGATCTGACTTTTGTGCATGGCATTAGAAGGAGGTCTAAGTTCATTTTTTACATGTAGCTGCCCAGTTTTTCCAGCACCATTTGTTGAAGAGGTTTCTTTGCTCCACTTAATATTTTTTGCTTCCTTTATCAAAGATTAAGTGGTTGTATATTTGAGGAGTGTGTTTCAGGATACTCAGTTCTATTCCATAGGTTTACATGTCTGTCTCTTTACCAATACCACACTGTCTTAATTACAACTGCTCTGTAGTAGAGCTTGAGGTTGGGAAAAGTGATACCTGCCATCTTCTTTTTCCCAAGTATTGCTTTAGCATGGGGGTTTATTATTCCATACAAATTTCAGGAGTGTTTGTTCAATTTCTTTGAAGAACATCATGGGTATCTTTATAGGGACCACATTGAATGTGTATAAAGCTCTAGGGAGTATTACCATTTTGATAATGTTAATCCTTCCAATCCATGAGCAGGGAATGTGTCTCCATTTCCTCAGGTCCTCTTTTATTTCTTGAAGTAACGTTTTGTAGTTTTCTTTGCAGAGATCCTTTACATTCTTTGTCAAACTGATTCCTAGGTATTTGATTTTCTGCTGCACAAATGTGAATGGGATAGTTTCTTTAATGTCCCTTTCTTCTCTTTCACTGTTTGCATATAGGAAGGCCATTGACTTTTGGGTATTGATTTTGTACCCTGCCACTCTATTATAGGAATGTATTATTTCTAGGAGCCTCTTGGTAGAGAGTTTCGGGTTTTCCAGGTATAATATCATGTCATCTGCAAATAGTGACAACTTGGCTTCTTTCCTTACTATCCGGATGCCCTTAATGTCTTTTTTCTTCCCTGAATGCTATGGCAAGTACTTCCAGTACTATATTGAATAGAAGTGGTGAGAGTGGGCAGCCTTGTCTTGTCCCTGATCTTAAAGAGAAGGCTTTCAGTTTTTCCCCATTGAGAATGATGCTCGCTGTGGGCTTGCAGTAGATGGCCTGGATTATATTGAGGAAGATTCCTTCAATCCCCATTTTACGGAGAGCTTTTATCATGAATGGGTGTTGAATCTTGTCAAATGCCTTCTCTGCAACTATTGATATGATCATATGGTTTTTTATTTTTCTTTTTTTTAATATGATGTATTATGTTGATTGACCTGCGGATGTTGAACCATCCTTGCATTCCCGGGATGAATCCCACTTGGCCATGGTGTATAATCTTTTTGGATGACTCTTTGGATTCTATTTGCTAGTATTTTGTTGAAGATCTTAGCATCTGTGTTCATCAGGGAGATTGGTCTGTAGTTTTCCTTTTTTGTGACATCTCTGTCTGTTTTGGGTATCAGGGTGATATGTGCCTCGTAAAAGTTATTTGGGAGTGTTTCTGTTTCTTCAATTTGCCAGAAGAGCTTGAAAAGAATTGGAAGTAAGTCCTCTTTAAAGGTTAGGTAGAATTTAAAGGTGAATCCATCTGGACTTGGGCTTTTGTGTTTGGGGAGACTCTTGATTACCAATTCTATCTCCTTGATGGAGATAGGTTTGTTGAGGTATTCCAAATCTTCTTGTTGCAGACTTGGGAGGCTATAGGAATTCAGGAATTTGTCCATTTCTTCTAGGTTCTCTTGTTTTGTGGCATACAGGCTCTCAGAGTAATCTCTGATGATCTTTTGAATTCCCTGTGGTTTCTGTTGTGATGTCCCCGTTTTCATTTCTGAGTCTATTTATTTGGGTTCTCTCTTTTCCTTTTCTTACAAGTCTTGCAAGTGGTTTGTCAATCTTGTTTATTTTTTAAAGAACCAATAGTTTTTTTTTTCAATGAAACCAATGGTTTTGTTGATCTTCTGGATTGTTTTTTTAACATTCCATCTCATTGATTTCTGCTCTAAGTTTTATTATTTCTTTCTTTCTGCTTGGATTGGGCTCCTTTTGTTGATCACTTTCTAAGATCTTAAGTTATGAAGTCAGACTGTTTGTGATGGCCTTTTCCTCTTTTCTGATGAATGCTTGAAGAGCTATGAACTTGCCTCTTAATACTGCTTTTTGCTGTATCCCACAAGTTCTGGTAATTCATGTCTTCAGTCTCATTTGTTTCCAGGAATCTTTGGATTTCCACTTTGATTTCTTTTATGACTTGCTGGTTGTTCAGCAGTGAGCTGTTTAGTTTCCAGGTACTTGGTATTGGTCTCCATTTTTTTGTGTACAATTAACTTCTATTTTCAGTGCATCATGGTATGAAAAAATAGTTGGCACAATTTCTATCTTCTAGATTTTATGGAGGTATGATTTATGGCTCAGCATGTGATCTATTTTGGAGTATGTCCCATGAGCACTGGAGAAGAAAGTATATTCAGCTTTTTGGGGATGAATTGCCCTGTATATGTCTACCAGCCCTCTTTCTTCCGCTCTCTTCTTTTAGGGCCAGTATTTCCTTGGTAAGTTTTTTCAATCTTGTTTATCTATCCAGGGTTGATAGAGCAGTGTTGAAGTCTCCATCTACAATTGTGTTACTGTCGATGTCTTCTTTGAAGTCTATTAGTAGTTGTTTTAGGTATTTTGCTGGTCCCCCATTGGGTGCATATATGTTTAATAGCGTGATTTCTTCCTGATATATGTATCCCTTGACTATTAAGAAGTGACCTTCGCTGTCCCTTCTGACCTTCAGCCTGAAGTCTATGTTGTGGGATACCAGTATGGCTACCCCGGCCTTTTTTAGTTGGGTTGTTTGAGTAAAGGATTGTTTTCCAGCCTTTTATTTTGAGCCTGTCTTTGCTCCAATTGTTCAGGTGTGTTTCTTGAAGGCAGGAGAATGTCGGATTCAATTTTTGTTCCATTTTGCCACTCTGTGTCTCTTAACTGGTGCATTTAGACCATTGATATTGAGAGAGATTATTGTCATAGGATTTTGTGCCATCTTTCTGTATAGGTTGGTTGTTATTTTGGGTTTTGTCTCATCTTATAGTAGATCTTTCAGTCCTTCTTTTTAGGTTGTTTTTGAGTTTACAAAGTTCCTAAGCTGTTGTTTATCCAAGAAGTTGTATATCTGTCCTTCAAATATGAGTGAGAGTTTGGCCCCATAAAGAATTCTTGCTGAGGCGTTCATTTCATTAAGTTTTTTTACTATATCCCACCACTGCCTTCGGGTCTTGGAGGGTCTCTTCTGAGAAGTCTGCTGAAAGTCGAATGGATGCTCATTTGTATACAATTTCCTTCTTTGATCTTGCCGCCTGAAGAATTATGTCTCTGTCTATGGCATCCATTACTTTGACTAGAATGTGTCTTGGGGGTCTTTCTATTGGGGTCTCTTCTTGCTGGCCTGCATCAGGCTTCTTGGATCTGGATGCCTTCATCCTTTAACTTGGGGAATTTTTCAGCCAGGATGTTTTTATCTCTTTTAATTTCCTTGGGGTTACTTTCCTGTCCCTCTGCGACTCCCATGATTCTTATGTCGCTCCACCTGGCTTCATCCCATTGTTCTCTGTTCCATTGCTGATCCATTTTCTGGTCTTTTTCCATCTTATGTAGCTCTCTGAGTGCTTTCTGCAGCTCATCTTCAGTCACACTGATTCTCTCTTCCACTGCTGTCATCCTACTGTTGAGAGCCACTATTGTGTTTTTCATTTCATCTACTGAGTTTTTTAAGCGATGATATTTCTATTTGCATAATTCTCATTTCTGCTCTCACTTCCTCCCGTAATTTACTGACTGCCCTTTCAACTGCTTTGTTTATGTTCTCCTGTATTTTATTGGACATCTGCTCCTTTTTTCGTTGAGCTCCTTAAACATCCTACCAATTTCGTCTCTAAATTCATTGTCAGACAGATCATGCACATCTGCATTCTTTTTTGAGTGTTAGGGTTGAATTCTTCATCTGTTTTTCGAGCTGGGGATCTGCGTTGTTTCCCCATGGTGTTGTGGTGTTCAGGGATAGATTCCTCTACCGTACTGTTTCTTTTTTTCTTGAGGATGTTACCTTCCCTTGGTGTTGTATTTCCTAGTTTTTGTATTAATAAGTGGCCATGTGAGTGACGACCTGCCAGGCCAGTTGCAGCCCCCAGGGAGATTACCTGAAGCAGAGAGAGGCTGGTGCGAGAGTTCAAAATGTCCGTTTACTTCCTCTTCTGCTCAGACTTCTGGGGTTGTAGTTCCACCTTTTGCCAAGGCCTGGGGCTCTACCAAAACCTCAGGCATGCGCCTGGCCAGCCGTACCGCCCAGGGAGAATATCTGAGGCGGAGACAGGCCGGTGCGAGAGTTCAAAATGTCCTGAGAAGTGTTTTTTTTCAAAAAACCAGCTCTTGGTTTCATTAATCTTTTGGATTGTTTTTTTGGTTTCCAACTCATTGATTTCCTCTCTAAGTTTTATTATTTCCTTTTATCTGTCTGGGTTGGGCTCCTTTTGTTGGTCTTTTTCTAATGTCTTCAGCTTTGTAGTCAGGTTATTTATTTGGGCCCTTTCTTATTTTCTGGTGAATGCTTGCAGAGCTATAAACTTACCTCTTAACACGGCTTTTGTCGTGTCCCACAAGTTCTTATAGTTGGTGTCTTCATTTTCATTTGTTTCCAGAAATCTTTGGATTTCCTGTTTGATTTCTTCTATGACCCATTTGTTGTTCAGGAGTGGGCTGTTCAGTTTCCAGGTGTTTGGTTTGACTCCCTGTTTCTGTGTATGGGTTAACTTCCATTTTCAGTGCTTCATGGTCTGAAAAGATAGCTGACACAATTTCTATCTTTTTTATTTTATTGAGGTATGCTTTGTGGCTCAGCATGTGGTCTATGTTGGAGAATGTTCCATGTGCACTAGAGAAAAATGTGTATTCAGCTGTTTTGGCATGAAAATCCCTGTATATATCCACCAGCTCTCTTTTTTCCATTTCTTCCTTCAGGGCCAATATTTCCTTGGTGAGTTTCAGTCTTGTTGATCTATCCATTGTTGATAGAGCAGTGTTGAAGTCTCCAACTATTATTATTATTATTATATTATATAATAATATAATATTATTATATTAAGACTGTTAATGTCTTCTTTGAGGTCTCTTAGCAGTTGTTTTATGTATTTTGCTGGCCCCTCATTGGGTGCATATATGTTGAGTAGTGTAATTTCTTCCTGGTGTACATACCCCTTAAGTAATAAGAAATGGCCTTCGTTGTCCCTTCTAAACTCTTTTCAGCCTGAAGTCTTTATTATCTGATACTAATATGGCCACCCCAGCCTTTTTGGAGGAGTTGGTTGCATGGAGAATGGTCTTCCACCTTTTGACTTTGAGTCTGTGTTTGTTCTGATTATTCAGATGTGTTTCTTGTAGACAGCAAAATGTTGGGTTCAACTTTTTAATCCATTTTGTTACTCTGTGTCTCTTAATTGGTGCATTTAGACCATTGACATTGAGAGAGATTATTTTCATTGGATTTTGTGTCATCTTTCTGTTTTGTGCTTGTTGTGCTTATGGGTTTGGTTGTATTACAGTAGACCCTTCAGTCCTTCTTTTAAAAGTTGGTTTTGAGTCCATGAAGTTCCTGAGTTTTTGCTTATCCATGAAGTTGTGTATCTTTCCTTCATATCTGAATGTGAGTCTGGCCGGGTAAAGAATTCTTGGTGAGGGCCTGCAGTTCATTGAGCCTTTTCACAATATCCCACCATTGTTTTTGGGCTCGGAGTGTTTCATCAGAGAAGTCTGCTGTAAATCTTAGAGATGTTCCTTTGCATGTGATTTCCTTCTTTGATCTTGCTGCTTTCAGTATTCTATCTCTATCTATAGTTTTTGCCATTTTAATTAAGATGTGTCTCGGTTTATTCTTGTTGGGGCTTCTTTTAGCTGGTATCCTATGGGCCTCCTGGATCTTGAGGCAAGCATTCTTTAGTTCGGGGAACTTTTCAGGAATTATGGCTTTGGACGGTTTCTTCTTAATCAGGGTTTTCTTCTTGCCCTTCTGGGACCCCAATGATCCGTATGTTGTTTCTTCTGGCTTCATCCCGATTATCTCTTGTTGTCTGTTCAGTAATTGTGAGCCTTTTTTTCTATCTTCTGGTGTTGTGTAGAGAATCTTGGAACTCGTCTTTGAGATCACTAATTGTTTCTTCAGTAGCTATTATTCTGCTATGATGGCTTTCCACTGTGTTTTTTATTTCATTTACCTCATTTTTAATATCTGTCATTTTCCATTTGCATTTTCCTCACTTCTTCTATCATGTCCTCTTGTATTTTATTGATTTTGCATTCCATTGCTTATTTGAATTCCTTATGAATTCTTAACATTTCTTTCGAAATTCCTTATCAGAGAGGTTATACAACTCATTGGTATTGCTTGGCTCATCTGGACTAGTGACTTCACTCACAGAGCTTGATGTAATTTTGCATTGCTTTACCATTATGAATATTGTAGGTTGCAAATATGGGGTCTTGGGTGACTAGATAGTACAGTTAGTAGGTGTCTGGTCTGTTTGTAGAGTTTGGGTGGGTAGCAAGGATGTAGGAACCAAGGTTCACTGATACCTCATGCAAGATAGGTAGTAAGAGGGTTGCGCAGACGTGCTATCACGTCTGCGCTGGTTTTAAGTTTTGGGATGTTCCCAGAAGCACAGGGCCCAAGGGTCCCCGGTGAAACCAAGGCAGTTCCCGTTGATGGAGTTTCCGCTCTTCCCTGGGGCAACTTGGGTCCTCGGAGACGCAGAGGTCACACACACACACCTGTGGGGAGATTGCAGCCGGTCCTGTGGGGAGATTGCCCTTAAGACAGATATTTTATAGAAAGTGAGTTCATAAAAATAAGAATGTAGTAAAATTCTCGGATTTACAAAGATCTACTCTATTGCTTGCACAGCTAATGCAAGAGAACCACCATTGATAAAGTCAGTTCTTTTCCCTACACTTTCTCTCTTTTAAAAGTAACACTGACTTACCAAGATGTTTTGTAATACAGTTATTTCAGGCATTAAAAGTTCCAACACAAATAGCACTACCAGTGTGATCTTCCTTTCAGCAATGTCCCCATTTTCCCACCCACCATCACAGACTGCCACCTTGAAGACACAAACAAGTTTACTCCATATTGTTTGGTACAACTCAAAGGCAAATGAAATTATAAAAACTTAAATCAATAAAAGTAAATTTGTTATAACTTGTATTTCTCAATGCTGTTATTGCTGCCCTTCAAGGTGTTGCATGTGTGGCTGCTGTGCCCAGCTGCGTCAGCAGGTGGTAGACAAGAGAGAGGCATGTCTACACCAAGGGCTCTGCCCCATGGCCCTGGATGGTTGATGGTCTGACATAGGAAAGACTGTGCCCCTGGTATGAACCCAGAGCCACGGCAGAGCCTCGCAAGCTACCTGTGGTGTATTCAGTATGCCAAAAGCAGTAACAATAATAGACCTCATTCCCAATGAATGGAGATGTTACTGGTGCTCGCTCTAGCAAATTGATGAACAATGGGAAGACAAGTGATACAAGTAATACAAGAATGCTATTATTAAACTCATTGGGAATTTATAAGGCTGGTTGGTGCTATTGAGTATTCTGTATTATTTTTGTTTAGGCACGGTATGCTGGGCGATTTTCTATACAGCTTTCTCAGTTGTTTTGTGATCCTATTGAGCTAACAGTTCTAAAATTTATAGGTGTCATGGGGATGCATATGTGGCCATGCCGTCCAGGAGCTGTAAATCTGGAAATCTAATAATGGTTTGGCAACTAAACTGATGAGATTCAGTTGTGGAGCTGGGCCATTTCTACATTGGAGGGAAGGTTTTGGGTGTGGCTGTCGGCTGCTCCGCCTTCAAACAGAAAGTGAAATTTTCCTTTTCCCATTCCGGAAGGCCCCAGAATTGTCAGCTTGGACCAGTCTATCTGGGAAGATTCGGTGGCATGATATCCTTTTATCATATTTAGTTGTGAAGTTAAGCTGTTTTTCTGCCAGCAAGAAGGAGGGTATGTGTAACTGTTGTTTCTTCCCGCATTTGGTTCCTGTTCTTCAGGGACCCTAATGACTTTATATTGTTCATCTTGGACTCATCTCTTAGTTCTCCTAGTATACTATTCATTTCTTTTTAGATTATATTCCACCTTCTGTTGCTTCCTAAAAGTTTCCTCCCTCTTATTTTGGAGCTCCTCAATATTTTTGCTCCACTTTTGCTATTCTTCTGTCAGAGCTTCTACTGACTTTTAAGTATCACCTACCATGTTCTTTATTTCTGTAATTTATGAATGTAGTAGTTATTTCATCTCTACTCTCACATTTTCTTGTGCTTTGCTGACTACTAGTGCTATGGTTTCTTTGAACACATCATAGTGTAACTAAAAACACTGAGATTTACTGATGTTGCTTATGTCTTTGGTGGTATTATTTTCACTCATTGAGATTGGTGATCTTCTATGTATTTTACCCATTGGTTTTTCTAGTCTATCTTGGATGTGGGTGAGTCTTTGTTACTCGCACTGCAAGATTTCTGTCTCCTCTGCCCATCCTCTGGATGTTAGCAAACAGAAGGTCAGGCAGGAACTTTGGTGTGAGTCTTAATATGGAAAGGTTGAAGGCGGGGCTGCTTCGGAAGCACCTGTTAGAGAGGGCCTCTCCCTCCCATTCCAAAATAGGCCCAGTAGCATCAGCTGGAGAATGTAGGGGGACGGAGTTATCTAACATTGAGACACAGAAATAGCTATGATTAGTATATCAGCTCTAGTGAAAGGAATTCACCATTTCAGGTTGGATAATTTCTGATTAATACGAGAAGAGTAGCTGAGGATGCTTAAAACTAACTTACCAATTGTCTTCATCAGGAGAAACTATGAACCTGTGCCCCAAGTAAGTAATATGTTGATGCGTATTTGTATACAAACTCTAGTGTTTAATATGTCTGGTCACACACAACTACCAACTACCAAAAAATATACCAATATAAATTGGTATATCTTTATTATACTAAAATGAATTTTATATGACAGTGGTATTTTTCAATCACAAAATTTTGCATCTTAATTAAGCCCATAGGCAATGATAACATTTGCTATTACTCCAAAAGAATACTTAAATATGAAAATCCAACAGTGATTTATGTTGAGTTTCAAATTTAATTTTCTTCATGTTTGAAGTATATGTGCGTTGCAGCAATCATCACACTATTTTTACTGTTTTCTCCATCCCCTACAATTATACACAGGAAATCACATTTCTGTAAACTGTGCTTGCCTTTGGGCTAGAGCATTAGTACAGTAGTTTGAGTGCTTGCCTTTTGCGGAGGACCAAGCCTAATTCAATACCTGACATCACATATGGTCTTCAGAGAGTCCACCAGGAGAGCCTTGAGTGCAGAGCCAGGAGTAAGCCCTGAGTACTACTGGATGTGGTCCAAAAAAAGAAAAATAAATACAATATGTTTACCGTATGTGTGTGTGTGTGTGTGTGTGTGTGTGTGTGTGTGTGTGTGTGTGTGTGTGTGTGTACTGGTAATGGGAGAGTTTGATGTTCTTTTCCAATCAATTTCTTTCAGAAAGAAAGATTTTTTTTTTTTGGTGTGGAGGGGGCAAACCCATCTGTGCTCAAGGTTTACTCCTGACTTTGCCCTCAGCAATTACCCTCAGCAATGATTACTTATGGTGCTCAGGGTACCTTCTGGGATGCCAGGTATTGAACCTGGTTGACTGTGTGTAAGGCAAGCACCCTACTCATTATTCTATGACTCAGGCCCCGAATACAAATTTTGTTTACCTTTTAGAGTCACACTTGGTGATGTTCAGGGTTTATTCCTGGCTTTTCACTCAGGAATTAGTCCTGGCAGTTCTCAAGAAACCATATAGGATACCAGGGATCAAACCCAGGTTGGCCGTGAGCAAGACAATTTCCCTACCAACTGTACTATTGTTCTGGCCCTCCAATCAATTGTTTCCTTTGCAACTCTTAACATCATGGTGGGAAGATGTGATAGATTTAACCAGGAACCTTGAGCTGCCTATTTAATCTTATCAAGTTGATAGCTCTGATGTTGGCCAATCTGCTCTAGTACTCCTGTATGTTTATTCCAGGCAGGATTTCCAGCATGATTCAACTCTCTAATTCATTTTATGTCTCATAAATTCTCTTTGACTAGCCCATGAGTAGCCTGTATTTGCTTTGTGTCTTTGAAGACTGCTTCTGTTGCTTCCTCTTGTCCATAAAGGCTACATCTTTAATGCGTTTTGCTTGCATGCTTTGCTAATTCTACTGCAGCAAATTTGATCCCACTTTCCTCACAGCAGAATTTATCACAATTGAAACACAGTGGGGTAGCACCCCAAGAACTCTGATTTATTATTTGATACCTCGTCTAATTATGGGATAGAATTTTTAGCCTTTTCAGGTGTCAGGGTAGGGATAGAACACAAAAAATTTCTTTCCTACTTTTCTTTTAATTGGAAGGCTCCTTTTTCTAAAATTTGTTAATGCTAAATTCCAGCCATCAAAACAAGCACTCTTAAATAGTATTTCATTACATAACAAGCAGGAAATGATTCAATACTGTATTTTAACTTGTAAATAGTTTAATGGTGTATTTTGAGAAATTACATTCTAAAAAGTGCTACAACTATTTGCTTTGCAAACATTTGTTTTCTGCAAGTGGTGGAATAATAAATAATATTACAATATTGTCATTACACACGTTCACTTATTGTTTGTATCTGGTTAAGAAATTTCTTTAAATTAGTCTAAATAGTAGACTAATGACTTTTGACTTTCAAATGTCAAATGTTCATCTTGGTGTTCTGGATGGCCAGATACTAAGTAACTACACAGACTGAGCTGAGGTGACGCTTTAACAGACCACAGACAAGCTGTACTGTATTAGACAACTTACTTGATTTCTTTTTTTAAAAATTTTTTTACTTGATTTCTTTGAAGTTTCCTTTTTCTTATTTATAGTAAATTAAATTATATGATACTTTATCCAAAGTTCTAACTGGGAAAAGTTGTATTATACTAGTCATTACTGCTAAACTTCTGTTACAACCATTAGTCAAATTTCTTGACAAAAATACACCCAGGAAACTTGAAAACTCAAATATCAACAAATTACAGAAGAGTTCTATGAGGTATTTATTGGATATTAATAAACATCCAAGTAATTGAAAACAGAAACTGATTTTTTGTTTATTTTCTTTTGTTTTAATACACTCAGCTCAGGGTTGACTCCTGATCCTGTGCTCAGGATCACTTCTGGCAGTTCTGAGGGACCACATGTGAATGGAAATGGTCGCAAGGCAAGAGCCTTAGACCTGTGCTATCTCTCTGGTCCAATAAATTAATTTTTTAATAAGACAGAAAAAAAGTTAATGAATGAAGCAAAAATGTCCCTAGTATTCTTTTTGTTCAAAGCTCAAGAAAGTAAATAATCCACAAATTTTGACCTCAAGACAGTTATTGAAATTAGGGCTTATTCAGGTTGTTTACAAAATTCTAAGGACCAGACTAATAAAAAATTTATAATAATTTTATTTAGCATTTAACTGTTTGATGCTATAATAAATTTTAACCATGATATTTTTCTTAATTCTTGAAATGTTTAGTTATCCTTCTATCTTTATTATCTTTATATCTCTTTCCATTTATTCTGTTTTCCCTTATTGTTTCCTGTTCTTGTTTCAAAGAGTACAGCAATTTTTCCATGCTTTTCAGACCCTTTTATAAATTTTTGAGCTTCAGAGTAGGTTATATGTTATAATTAGTTATTTTCAAACAATTTTTTTCTAGTGTGTTTTTGGTTGTTATTCTTATCTCTCTCTTATTTTGCAGCATCTTGCATTTATTTTTCTTGCTTCTTAATTTTTAGTCTTTATTGAATGGAGTTCTATCTTGTCAGACAAACTTTATAAATTTAATGGAAAAAAGCTTGATCCCTAGGTTCCATATACCATATACCCTGCATACCACCTGATCATAGAGCAATGTTTAGCTAACCCCTGATCAACACAAAATGTGATCCCCCAAACTCCCCAAAAGACAAAAACAAACTCTGTATAATAATTTATTTTTATTAAAAAATTTCTTCATATGTGTCTATTTGAAGCTCATCACATTTCAGCAAAATTAATAGAAATGAAAGTTTTGAGTATAATCCTCAATTAAAAGTATTCTTTTTGGGGCCTGCATGATAGTATGGTGGGTAGAGGCGTTTGCATTGCACGTGGCCGGCTGGTGCCGGCCTGGATTCGATTCCCGGCATCCCATATGGTCCCCAAGCACCACCAGGAGTAATTCCTGAGTGCAGAGCCAGTAGAAACCCCTGAGCATTGCGGGTGTGACCCAAAAAAGTATTCTTTTTGTTCAAAGCTCAAGAAAGTAAATAATCCACAAATTTTGACTTCAAGACAGTTATTGAAATTAGGGCTTATTCAGGTTGTTTTACAAAATTCTAAGGACCAGACTAATAAAAAATTTATAATAATTTTATTTAACACTTAACTAACTGCCTTTGACATGAAACATTTTATCTCCTAAATTAAAAGAGCAGCTTTATGAGATAGGAAATACATTTCCATTGAAAAAACTTAGATTTAGACAACTACCATGACTAAGATTTTAAAGCCCCAAAGTTGAGGGATTTGAAATTAAACTTACATTAATTTAAATGAAAATAGGTTTTCTTTTTATTTTGGTACATAACATTAATAATATGTATGGCAAAACACCTTCGATTTAAAATTTAGTAGTCAGTTGTTTTTAGCAATAAAGAGAAAAGATCAATAGAGACTTTGAAAGACTAACAGAGACTCAGAAAATATTTCATTTATACATCTGGGGAAAGCTCCAGCTAAACAATAGAAAGATAAATGCAGAAACTCAGGAGCTGAACATATATTGTAATAGATTAGCTGGCCATTTAATCTGGAGGCTTAACTCGGTAATATCAATTATATTCCATTGATTTGTGTGTTTATCTTTATGGATGTACCACACAGTTTTGATTATTATATCTTTGCAGTATAGTTTAGTGTTTGGAAATGTAATGCTTTTTTTTTTTTTTTTTTTGCTTTATTACGATTGACTTAGCTATTTTGGGAGTGTTATGCTTTTATACAAATTTTAGTAGGAATTATAATGGGTAATTTTAGTATACAGTTATTTTTTTCTTTCTGCTTAAATTTATTCTAAGATTTAATTATTACAACACTGGACATGGTGTTGCTTTTCTCATATTCTGCTAGTTTATTTGCATATCAGAATAAAACAAATATCTGTTATGTCTGAGAGTGGTTCTCGTAGTTGCTCTACTTTTCAAAAAGTTGTGAATTACATTTTAGTTTATTTATAATGTTTTTCTTTTTTTTTCTGAGGTGCCCGGCTGTGTCAGCAGGTGGCAGACAGGAGGCAGGCTTGACTACACCCAGGGCTCTGCCCCCCCTGTGGGCCCTCGATGTTTGATGGTCTGACATAAAAAGACTGGGCCCTCTGGGATGAACCCAGAGCCAGGGCAGAGCCTGGTAAGCTACTGTGGTGTACTCAATATGCCAAAAACAGTAACAATAATGTACTTCATTCCCAACAATGGAGATGCTACTTGGTGCCCGCTCAAGCAAATCAATGAACAACGGGAAGACAAGTGATACAAGTGAAGTGATATTTTAATTATACAGTTAATCTGTTATTCATTTACTAGTGTTTGCTCCAAGCTCCCTGAATACAAAAACAATAAATTTTAAAGACACATTCATCCTGTTTTGTTGCAATATTATTTGTAATAGCCAAGACATAGAATGAATTAAATATGCATCAACGGATTGAATATACCCCCATCATTAGAAAAGGGGGAAAACGGATGACTTTACTTTTTGATATTAGGCTCAGTATTTCAAAGTGAGCTGGTACTTTTCCCCATTTTTTTATTAAAACACCGTGATTTACAAAGTACAAAGTTTTTCACAATATAATTGTTAGAAAGATTCATCATTTCTACTACAAGCCCCCTCATTTCCCCACCCCCACCCCATGCCCGCTCCTAGCCAGTACTAATTATCTCTCACCATTACAGCCCGTGTATGGCAATGGTATTGATAAAGTCATGGCTTCTTTTTTTTTCTTGTTTGTTATGGGTGGATCTGACCAGTTTCTGTTCTTGCATTGACTTTCTGAGCTTCTAGAACGTAGATTTTTTTACTAATTTGAGATAGCACTGCCCCCCCATGTGTGTGTGTCTCTGGATCATGGCCAACAGCCCAGAAGCAGTTTGTGGGCAAGTCCACCGGGATTTCCAAGATGGGACAAAGGTGGGGGAAGGGACCCCAGCTCCATCTCCACAGAAGTCTGGTGACTTTTCCAGCCCAGACACACATGAGCTAGTACCTTTGGTTTTGTAGTTATCCATCTCCCTTTACTTTCCATCCTCTTCCTCTTAATTGAAACAGAATTGCTAGGAGGTAGTAGGTGTTTCCTATTTTCAATCAGTTCAGTTAGGCCTGAGGATATGAAATGCAATACCTGCTTGGCTCTAGCAAACTATTCCTTTCCTTGCTCTGCCGCCAACATTCACTGAAAAACTCTGCTTTAGCTCCTAGATGGAAAAGTCCCCAGTGTGGCCCTTACCCTCTTTGAGTCTCTGTGTTATTTTAAGTCACTCTGACTTACCTGTTCAGTCTTCTGCTGCTGGTCAGTTACAGTTCAAATTTTGCGAAGTTAAGAACTAGTTGGTTTCCTGCAAAGTCTGTGCTCTTCGGCATTCACTATGATAAGTTGTGGTTTTCTATACTTGTTGGTCTTCTGTCATATGGCTGAGAGTGGTTTGACCTGTATTTCTCTGATGGAGCTTTAAAAAATGCTTATTTTTCAGATTTTTGCTTTTAAAGTTTTGTTAAGATGGAGGGACAACTTCAAACCGCTTACATATCAGATCCAAACTGGACGCCCCTTTTTTAAAAAATTGCAATTTATGTTTTTAGTTACGGATAGTTTTGGATTTTTATGAGTCTCTTTCACTATAAATAGAACTAGTTATAACTGAGTAATATATTTTTGGTAAATTTTCTTTGAGATGTATAATATACATTATCTGGTTGACTCTTCGGTATTTATAGCTATTGATAATTTTGTGGATTTACTAATTTATTTTGACTTGCAAAATTATGCTACTCTAATCTAAGTTTACATTGATTCATTGACTTCTTTAAGAAAAGAAATGCTTTCCTTTATCAATTACAGATTAGATGGTATAGGGGAAAGTAAGGACACTTGATCACCTGATCACTTGACACCCGTTGTTCATCAATTTGCTCGGGCGGGTGCCAGTAACATTTCCATTTGATCCTATCACGTGCTAGTGTAGCCCAATGGCATCTGGTTGCTTCAGGTTGCTACAAAGAGCCTCAAACTGTTCATTCAGGGTCTTGATGAAGATGTCTGACCATCTTGTAGGTGGGCGGCCACGTGATCTTTGACATCCCGTGGGTCCCAGTCGGTAACGGCTCTAGTCCAGCGGTAGTCTCCAAATCGCGCACATGTCCAGCCCATCTGATTTTTGATGCCTTGGCAAATGAGACAGCATCCCTGACTCTGGGAACAGCAACGGAGGTCGGAACTCCGGATTCCATCTCCTTCATGACATTCCAAGCATAGCTCTTTCAATTCCTCTTTGGGAGAACCGAAGCATTCTCGTCCTTCTCGTAGGGCCCAGGTCTCTAAGGCATATGTTAATGCAGGGAGAATGGTAGAGTCAAGAGAAGTGCCTGGAGCCGGAGGTTCTTTGTCCTTTTTGCTATTTCTTTGATATCTTTTGAAGGCATTCCATGCCACCTCTCTTCCCTGAACAGCTCAGGTTTTAGGGTCATTTATCATGCTGACTTCTCGACCTATGTACACATAAATGCTGCATTCAGAAGATGTTTGTAAAAGTAGAACAAAGGCTTGAAAATTCCCCTTTCTATTTACTAATTTTTTTTAAGTATTTTATTATACCACCGTGAGATATACAAATAAAAGATATACAATTAAAAGTTCATGTTTGGATTTTGGTCATACAGTGTTTCAGCACCCGTCCCTCCACCAGTGCCCATCTCCATACAAATAAAAAAGATATACAATTAAAAGTTCATATTTGGGTTTTGGTCATACAGTGTTTCAGCACCCGTCCCTCCACCAGTGCCCATCTCCCACCAACAACATCCCCGGTTCCCCCCCCCTTCCCCAGCCCTGCTCCATGGCAGGTTCTTTATTTCTTTCCCTTTCTCTCTTTCTCTTTTCCTTCCCTTCCAGACTATGGATTACAGAACATACATTAAAAGGTTGTCATGTGAATCCTTTTGCCTCTATTTAATGCTCAGTTCTAGGTTGGCATTAGTACCCTCGACTTATTATTAGCACCCTGTTCCATTTTCTGTCTTACCTAAACTCTGACTCCCACACGTTTGTGATAATTTCCACCTTTGACAAGACCTCCCGATATATGTTTCACTTGACCTTGGATATTGGTATCATAATATGTACATATATATTTATGCCATGCAAAATAAATGCAGTCATTCTGTATCTGTCTCTCTCCTTCCGGCTAATTTCGCTCAACATAATCTTCTCCATGTCCATCCATTTATAGGCAAATTTTATAACTTCATTTTTCCTAACAGCTGCATAGTATTCCATTGTGTAGATGTACCAAAGCTTCTTTATCCAGTCATCGATTTTTCGGGCACTCTGGTTGCTTCCAGATTCTGGCTATTGTGAATAATGCTGCTATGAACATAAAAGTAGGGATGGTGTTTCCGCTGCGTATTTTTGGTCTCCCAGAGTAGATTCCCAGGAGTGGTATGGCTGGGTCAAATGGAGTTCAATTTCTAGTCTTTGGAGGAAAGTCCATATTGTTTTCCAGAAAGGCTGTACCAGCCGGCATTCCCACCAACAATGGATGAGTGTCCCCTTTTCCCCACATCCACGCCAGCACTTGTTGTTCTTGCTCTTGAATATGTGCCAGCCTCTGTGGTGTAAAGTGGTATCTCATTGTTGTTTTGATTTGCACTCTCTGATGATTAGTGATGATGAGCATTTTTTTCATGTTTTTTGGCCATTCGAATTTCTTCCTTACTGAAGTTTCTGTTCATTTCTTCTCCCCATTTTTTGATGGGGTTGTTTGTTTTCTTCTTGCTATTTACTAATTTTTAAGAAAATGATTCTCAAGCAATTGACACAGTAAATTTTATTTAGCCGAAGAAACATTAGTTTATAACATTGTTTCACTGTAGATTCATAATTATTCAGATGTTTTTACATTATTCCCTCCAATTTGGGGAATAATTTTCCATCATAAATATGTACATTAAATCCCACTTACCATTATAATCTTGATACTTAAATATACTTGAGTGATTTAATTCCTTGCAGTTTTTATCCTCATTGAGTTTATTTTTCCCTCACCTTAGAAGAAGCTTTACTCTAATTTTTTTAACATAATGATGATAACATCATCATTATGGTTTATGAGATTGAAATTATTTCACATCAAATTTATATATTCTGGAAAAATATGAAATTGAGAACCATTTGTTCTTCTAAGTACCATTTATTTATGAGAAATGCATTTTAAGAACAACCAAGATCATAGGAATATTAATATTACTAAGCAGAAACCAACCATTTTGAGATACCTAGAGCATACTAGTTCTGTAAAGGTCCTGCCAACTGAGGGATTATTTAAACCAAAGTCTAACCAGTGGAGGCTTATTTTATCTGAGTCTAATTAATCTACATGATTGAGAAATACAAAACACTGGGCTCTCTCAACAGAGCTATACCATTTAAGAGGAAAAGATTGGAAAGTGAGCAAACCAGTGTGAGGTTGATGGTCTGACCTAAACATCTTGGAGAGGGGCAGAGTTTGGTGACTGAGCTGAATTGTTCATGACTGATGACTCTTCATGTCTATATGTTAGAAGTCTCCATAAAGTCTCCAAAGAGAAGCTTTGGAGAGCTCCCAGCTTAATGGACAGATAGAGATTTAGGGAGGATGTCATAATCTTCAGAAGTTTATGGAATGCTCTTTTCCCCAAATGTTGCCTTGTATATTCTCTTTATCTAGTTGTTGATTCACATTCTTTAGTACCCTTCTCAAAAACTGCTGGTCTTGTGAGTAAACAGATTTCTTAGTTTTGTGGAGAGGAGTCATAGGAATCTGTGAAAGTCAATTGCCAGAACGCACAGTTGAGCCTTACTTTATCCCCAGCACCAAAAGTCTAAGGGTGACTGGTAGGAAGCTCCAATCTGAGCCAAGTGATCAGAAACACAGTGCTAGCTGGGCGCCTTGAAGAGAGTAAGGCTAGTCTTGGATGACTTGTACTTTGGCTCTGAAGTCTGGTACTGCAGGTCAGGAGAGGCATGAGTGGAGAAGCTAGAGTTGATGTATAAATCAGAGATGGACTATGACATGTAGATTTGTACTTTTGGGTGACCAAGCATTATTTTGTTTCACATTGATTTTGATATTTCAATTTCCACAATCAAGAGAAATGGACTAAAGTGAAGAAGCCTTATTTTGTGGGTTTGAGAACAGTTTGTAGCAATGATTCCCATTAGTTTTTACTTCCTAATTTCTTTCATTCTTGTACTTATTTCAGGGAAATAAAAACGAAAGGGCAATAGTACATGTTAGCTTAGCAAGATTATGGCTACCCCTAAATGTCACTATTGTTAGCCTGTTTATGGTGTTGGAGTTGAAGCTCCCAACATTTTTCCCCCTTTACCGTAGAGGGCTTGAGTAACACCTCAGGAGCAGGGGCTTGGATTCAAATACACCCATGCTCAGCCAGAAGTTGCAGGTCACAACAACGATGCTTGACTTCATGTGTGACACACCTGATCTAAGTCATTCCTGTTATTCTTGCTTAATGTAGAAAGCTCTTAGTCTGCTAAGGGTTACTCTGCTAGTTTGGCTAACATCCAGTAGGCTGTAAATAGACCTTCTCTGAAGAGACTGAAATCAACTGAGAAAAGGACTATTCCTTCTCATAGTTTCTTTCAAGTAGTTCCTTCTTCAAGTAATTTTTCTCTGATATTTTTATATTTGTGTATTGAGAAAACACATTGGGGGGCAGGTTCCTCTAGTAGTCATGTTAAATTTATAAATTAAAAAATTTGTTTTTACAATTACAGAGATATACAATTAAAAGTTCATATTTGGCTCCTCATCATACAGTGTTCCAGCCACCCATCCCTCCACCAGTGCCCATCTCCCACCACTCTAACGTCCCCAGTTCCCTCCCCTCCCTCCCCAGCCCTCCTCCATGGCAGGTTCTTTATTTTTTCCCTTTCTCTCTTTTCTCTTCTCCTTCCCCTTCCAGACTATGGATTACAGAACATACATTAAATGGTTGTCATGTGGTATCTTTTGCCTCTATTTAATGCCCAGCCCTAGGTTGGCATTAGTACCCTCGAACAATTGTTAGCACACTGTTCCATTTTCGTCTTACCTAGGCTCTGACTCCCACACGCTTGTGATAATTTCCACCTTGACAAGACTTCCGATATATGTTTTACTTGAGAAATTTAAGAAAAAAATAATTAACTAGGAGTAAAGTGCTTTGGGAGTGCGTGTGGTTAACCGTGAGTTTTAACTCCTGGCATATCGCTCCCCCTGAACTCCTCCTGAGTAATCTCTAACAGAGCCAGGAGTAAGCCCTGACACCCTTGGAAATGCCTCTGCCACACACACAAAAATTTTATTCCTTTTTAGAAATACTTAATCCCTGGAGAACAATAAGAACACTGATATACTTTTTGTTAGTTTCTGAAAGACCTCTCGAGCTGATCAATAGCTCTTGAAACAAAAATGTATTTTTTTTAAGTATTTTATTATACCACCCGTGAGATATACAATTACAAAGATATACAATTAAAAAGTTCATATTTGGGGTTTTGGTCATACAGTGTTCCAGCACCCATCCCGCCACCAGTGCCCATCTCCCACCACACCAACGCCCCCGGTTCCCTCCCTCCCCAGCCCTACCTCCATGGCAGGTTCTTTATTTCTTTCCCTTTTCTCTCTTTCTCTTTTCCTTCCCCTCCAGACTATGGATTGACAGAACATACACAAAGGGTTGTCATGTGTATCCTTTTGCCTCTATTTAATGCTCAGTTCTAGGTTGGCATTAGTACCTCGACAATTGTTAGCACACTGTTCCATTTTCTGTCTTACCTAGCCTCTGACTCCCACACGTTTGTGATAATTTCCACCTTTGACAAGACCTCCTGATATATGTTTCACTTGACCTTGGATATTGGTATCATAATATGTACATATATATATATCATGCAAATAAATGCAGTCAATTCTGTATCTGTCTCTCTCTCTCTGACTAATTTCACTCAACATAATCTCTCCATGTCCATCCATTTATAGGCAAATTTTATAACTTCATTTTTCCTAACAGCTGCATAGTATTCCATTGTGTAGATGTACCAAAATTCTTTATCCAGTCATCGATTTTCGGCACTCTGGTTGCTTCCAGATTCTGGCTATTGTGAATAATGCTGCATATGAACATAAAATAGGGATGGTGTTTCCGCTGCGTATTTTTGGTCTCCCAGAGTAGATTCCCAGGAGTGGTAATGGCTGGGTCAAAATGGGAGTTCAATTTCTAGTCTTTGGAGGAATGTCCATATTGTTTTCCAGAAAGGCTGTACCAGCCAGGATTCCCACCAACAATGGATGAGTGTCCCCTTTCCCCCACATCCACGCCAGCACTTGTTGTTCTTGCTCTTTGAATATGTGCCAGTCTCTGTGGGTAAAAATGATATCTCATTGTTGTTTTGATTTGCATCTCTCTGATGATTAGTGATGATGAGCATTTTTTCATATGTTTTTTGGCCATTCGAATTTCTTCCTTGCTGAAGTTTCTGTTCATTTCTTCTCCCCATTTTTTGATGGGGTTGTTTGTTTTCTTCTTTGTAAAGTTCTACCAGTGCCTGATATATCCTGGATATTAACCCCTTATCAGATGGGTATTGGGTGAATATTCTTTCCCATTCTGTGGACTGCCTTTGTATCTTAGTCACTGCTTCTTTGAGGTGCAGAAGCTTTTTAGTTTCATGTAGTCCCATATGTTTATCTTTTCTTCTAGTTGCTTTGTTAGTGATGTTTCACCTTGAAGATGCCTTTAGCCTTCAATGTCGTGGAGGGTTTTTCCTATATTTTCTTCAATGTACTTTATGGATTCAAGCCTGATATTGAGATCTTTAATCCATTTTGATCTGATTTTTTGTGCACAGTTAGCACACAGGTCCAAATTCTATTTTTTTCCATGTCGCTGCCCCAGTCTTTCCTCAACAACCACTTGTTGAAGAGGCTTTCCTTACCCATTTTAGACTCTTTGCACCCTTATCAAAGATTAAATGATCATGTGTTTGAGGTTGGGTGTCAGGATACTCAACCCTATTCCATAGGTCCACAGGTCTGTTTTTATTCCAATACCATGCTGTTTTAATTACTACTGCCTTGTAGTACAGTTTGAAGTTGGGAAAGTGATGCCTCCCATCTTCTTTTTCCCAGGATTGCATTGAACTATCCTGTAGGGGTTTATTAGTTCCATACTAACAAAATGTATTTTAAGACCAAAATCTACCAAAA
>JAJIBD010035677.1:0-16843 GCA_021461705.1 Cryptotis parvus
TGGTGCCTGCTATAGCAAATAGATGATTAGTGGGAAGATAGTGATGGTGATAGTTAAATTCAACACCAATGCCACCATAACTTTGCATATAACTTGGCTATAGTAAAGATTTGATTTTACTGTAGGCTCTATATCTCATTTTCTTTTGTTAGCGATGTAACCCTACATCTTTCATTTTTACTCAGAAAATTTTAAGTCATAGTGCAAGTTGCTCTATGCAGGATTACAATGGGATTTAATATATTTTAGTAATATTAACATTATTAACTTTAGAGCAATAATCTGATTTAAGGCTGCTGCACTGATACAAAGCAATATGCAAGCAACAGTTACAACACACACAACACACACTAGACTACAAAGACATTGATCTCAAATTCCTGATGCAAAAAGTATGAAGGAATCTTGCATTTGAAGATAAAAAAGGTTAACTGACTTAATGATCCATGGAATATGTTTATCACATGGCCATGAATTTAATTTATAAAATGAACAACTATTTTAGTAAATCTAGAAATCTGACAAGATAGAAAATGCATGGCCTCATTTACAACTTCTTAATTCAATAAGATAGCTATTCGTCTTCTAATTAATACCTGAGATATTTCCTTTAGTTTGTGATCTATTTACATTTGATCAAAGAAAATATTTTCCATGATTCTACATAGATATTCTTTTTATTATTCATATATAATCTGTCACCACCAAAATAGGCAAACCTATCTAGATCATTTAAGCAAAAAGCTCTGTTCGTTGCCTCAGGGAAAATGTTCTTCTACCCAAAAAATATCTTTTTAAGCTATTGAAACTTTTATTATTACATTCTGTCTCAGAGTGTTGACTTTACAATGAAGTACAAAAATGATAAGGTAGAAATATTATCTCTTTTAATTGTGATAATACTATTTTTATGACATGATCTAAGTTACATTGTACAGATGTATCATCTTATAAATCAACATATATATATGGAGCACATTTGGGCACCATAATAGTGTGTTTATATTATATCATACAGTGGACTTGTTCAACCAGTTTTACCACTAACCCCTCGTCATGTCTGATTTGGTTTTGTTTTTTAAATCTTTATTTTCATTCATTTAATGTGTTTATTGCCTCGTACAAGTGAAATCATGTGGTGTTTTTTCTATGTCTAATTTCACAAAACATTTATACCATATATAATTATGTTCTTATGTTAAGTGGAAGGATCTCCTCTCTTAACAGCATTGTAGTATTTTATCGCATCTTCTGTAGTAACTTATGGTTGTCTCCAACTCTTGGCTGTTTGCGGATATTGCTGTAGTGAACATAGGTGTGCAAATATCTATTTGAATAGTAGTGTTAATATTATTCAGATATACAGAATTTGGATATGTGAATCACGTATTTTTCTATTCTTAATATTTAGAGGAATCGCCACTTAATTTTCAGAGCAATCACCCTATAGAGGTTGATCAATTACATTTCTACCAGTAGTGTATGACTTTTTCCCCCCACATTCTCTCCAATACTTATTGTTTTTTAAAATCTGTAATGGCCATTATCACAGGTGTGTGGTTATATTTGTTAGTCTGTTTCTTGTTGTTTATAAATTTCATGTACTCCTTAAATATTTTAATATTACTCATTATCTGATATGTGATTTATCAATATCTCCACCCATCCAGTAGGTTGCTTTTGAAAACATAATGATTTAACTTAATTACAGACTTTTTAGTTTGATATACTCTCAATTTTCTTTATTTTTTGCCTTTGTTTCTTTGTTGGAGATACAGTAAAGCAAAAATATATCACTAAAACTGACATTAAAGAAAATAATTGTTTTATTGTTTCCTTTTTTGTTTTGCTCTCTCGGCAGCACCTGGCGATGCTCAGTGATTATACCTGGCTCTGCACTCAGGAATTACTCTTAGCAGTGCTCTGGGGACCATATGGGATGCCCAGGATCTAACCTGTGTCAGCCTTGTTCAAGACAAACTCCCTACCCTCTGTGCTATTGCTCTGGTCCCTCCCTACCCTCTGTGCTATTGCTCTGGTCCCCTCTTTTCTTCTTTTTTTTTGCTTTTTTTTGGTTACACCTTGCAATGATCAGGGGTTATTCCGGGCTCTGCACTCAAGAATTACCTCCTGGCGGTATGCTTAGGGGACCATATGGGATGCCGGGATCGAACATGGGTCAGCCGCATGCAAGGCAAACGTCCTACACACTGGACTATCGCTCTAGACCCACCTCTTTCTTTCTAAACATAAGCTTTCTTCTGTGATTTATTGTCGGGAAGCCACAGGGTCCCCAATATTATTAGGACAGAAGTTCTCTTCTATCTCCGAGGCCATCGGGAACTGATGAAAACTCACAAGTCTGGTGCAGTCCCAAAAGGTTTTAATAGAACAACAAGCTCTACCAACACAACCCAATATAACATAAGACCTCTAGCTCTAACCAGACCTTAGACCATACAAGAGGGCCCAAGTCTTCTAACAAAGAGGATCACAGCAGAGAGATAGTCCCACTAAAAGTGGATCCCACCCGAAAGTGGGGAGTACCTCTAATCAGTCCCCCTTATATACACAAAAGTAATCATAACTTCAGGGAGGGTCCTGTCAAGAAAGTTCAACTAAATAACTTCTAGATAGCAGAAAAATGTAGAAGGGTGGTGCCACACCTTACTACAGGTCTAAACAAATTATTATGCCAAGGACTAATCCCTTCTTCCAAGATTATGAGATTATCTCTTATGTAAAATACTGGAGAGAGAGGGGGCTGGTATAAAGTAATACATTTTAATTCCATGGGATTCATGTAGTCTAGAAAGTACCCACAATATCCTTCTTATTTATTATCTGTGTCAGGGTGATTCTGATACTTTGTTCTCTGTATATGGAAAGGGTCACACTCATCTGCTTGAGAGGAAAACTAGTATGATCCTTCCTATAATCTTAAATGCTAATCTCAACGTAGTCAGGATGGTAGTTTCCCTGGTAAATTCTAACTGTCCCATGCTGGGTCCAGTGGGTAGAAAGAGGTGCTGTTCCCAGTCTCGATAAATTAGAAGTCTTAGTAGATATATAATAAGACAGAAGTTACTGATTCAGAGTCAAGGTGACTTCTGTAACTGCCAAACCACTCCATCAGTGTTTACACAGAAGAGAGATCTCATTAGTATGAACCCTGGTTTAAGAACATGTAAATAGATTAAGCTGTGAGTGGGTAAAACAGAAAAGTTCCCAAGCTAGCTAGGCCTGTCATCCAACAATTTATGACTTTAGGTCTTATATTAAAAATAGTTCCTTTTACATTAGTGCATGTGTACGGGATAAGAGAGTACTCTAGTTTCTTTATATTGCATGCCATCATATAGCTTTCCCAGTACCAATTATTGAAGAAATATTTACTTTATTTTATGCTCTTAGCTTCCATACACAGATGTGTATTTAACAAAAGATTCTGAAATATCATATATTGTCATATATATATATATATATATATATATATATATATATATTTTTCTCTCAGGCTTCTCTGATTTCTTTTTTAATAAAATAAAAAATATCAAATAGCCATGACTTATATATATGTATATATAGATAGATATATAGATGAATAAATATGCTTTTGGGTCACACCTGAAAACACTCAGGAGTTACTTCCTCGCTCTGCACTCAGGAATTACTCCTGACAGTGCACTGGGGACCATATGGGATGCTGAAGATCAAACCCAAGTTGGCGCGCATTTAAGGCAAAGACCCTACTGCTGTGCTATTGCTCTGGCTCCAAGTGTATATTTTTATTTGGGGGCTGTACCAGGAGATTTAAGTACTTTCTCCTCGTTCTGTGCTAAGAAATCACTATTGGAGGTGCTCAGGGGACTATATATGGAACAGGGAGTGGAACTCAGGTCATATGAATGCAAGGCATGTGCATTAATCAAAGTTTGTTTGTTTGAGTTACATATATTTTTCTAAAAAGATACAGGTTTGATTACTATAGCTTAACATTATAGTTTAAATTTGAGGACTGAAAATATCTTCATTCTAGTTCTTTTCCAGAATTGTTTGGGATATTCATGGTAGTTACAAAAGCTTTTTAATAATTTGTGACTCTGTATAAGAAAGCTACGTTTTGACTTTTTTGGGGGAAGTCACACCCAGAAATGCTCAAAGGGTTACTCCTGACTCTTCACTCATGAATTACCCCTGGCAGAGCTCAGGGACATATGAGATGCCAGGGATCGAACCCGGATCAGCCACATGCAAAGCAAACACCCTACCATCTGTGCTATCACTCCAGCCCCAATAAGAAAGCTAATATTACTTCTAAAGGTATTACACTATTATTTGCAAGTCTTAAGCTAAAATGATCATTTTGGCAATGTTAATTCTTTTTTATATCTGGATCATATCTAGAAATGTTTGTGGGCTACTTCCAATTGTGCTGAGGAACTATGCTGTGTAAGGGATTGAACTTGGGGATCCAATAAAATGTATGCATTTAGTACAAGAATTATCTTTCCTCCATGCTAGTTCTTTTAAAGACAGAGCATTAAATCTTTGTCTTTAATTTAATTCTACAGTATTTTAAATCCTTTTCTGTTAGACTTTTTCAACTTGCTACAATTTTTATAGGTGTTACATTATTTTTTATTTTTTTCATGCAATGATTTTTTTTATTTCTATAATTACAAAGATATACAATTTAAAAGTTCATATTTGGGTTTTGGTCATACAGTGTTGCAGCACCCATCCCCCCACCAGTGCCCATCTCCCACCACCAACGCCCCCGGTTCCCTCCCCCTCCCCCAGCCTTCCTCCATGGCAGGTTCTTTATTTCTTTCCATTTCTCTCTCTTTCTCTTTTCCTTCCCCTCCAGACTATGGATTACAGAACATACATTAAAGGGGTTGTCATGTGTATCTTTTTTGCCTCTATTTAATGCTCAGTTCTAGGTTGGCATTAGTACCCTCGACAATTGTTAGCACACTGTTCCATTTTCTGTCTTACTTAGCCTCTGACTCCCACACGTTTGTGATAATTTCCACCTTTGACAAGACCTCCTAATATATGTTTCACTTGACCTTAGATATTAGTATCATCATATGTACATATATATTTATGCTATGCAAATAAATGAAGTCATTCTGTATCTGTCTCTCTCCTTCTGGCTAATTTCGCTCAACATAATCTTCTCCATGTCCATCCATTTATAGGCAAATTTTATAACTTCATTTTTCCTAACAGCTGCAAGTATTCCATTGTGTAGATGTACCTGAGCTTCTTTATCCAGTCATCGATTTTCGGGCACTATGGTTGCTTCCAGATTCTGGCTATTGTGAATAATGCTGCTATAAACATAAAAGTAGGGATGGTGTTTCCGCTGCGCATTTTTGGTTTCCCAGAGTAGATTCCCAGGAGTGGTATGGCTGGGTCAAATGGGAGTTCAATTTCTAATGTTTGGAGGAATGTCCATATTGTTTTACAGAAATGCTGTACCAGCCGGCATTCCCACCAACAATGGATGAGTGTGCCCTTTTCCCCACATCCACGCCAGCACTTGTTGTTCTTGCCCTTTTGAATATGTGCCAGTCTCTGTGGTGTGAAGTGGCATCTCATTGTTGTTTTGATTTGCATCTCTCTGATGATTAGTGATGATGAGCATTTTTTCATATGTTTTTGACCATTCAAATTTCTTCCTTGCTGAAATTTCTGTTCATTTCTTCTCCCCACTTTTTGATGGCGTTGTTTGTTTTCTTCCTGTAAAGTTCTACCAGTGCCTGATATATCCTGGATATTAAGCCCCTCATCAGACGGTATTGGGTGAATATTCTTTCCCATTCTGTGGACTGCTTTTGTATCTTATTCACTGTTTCTTTTGAGGTGCAGAAGCTTTTTTAGTTTCATGTAGTCCCATATGTTTATCTTTTCTTCTAGTTGCTTTGTTAGTGATGTTTCACCTTTGAAGATGCCTTTAGCTTCAATGTCATGGAGGGTTTTTCCTATATTTTCTTCAATGTACTTTATGGATTCAAGTCTGATATTGAGATCTTTAATCCATTTTGATCTGATTTTTGTGCATGGTGTTAGACACAGGTCAAAATTCATTTTTTACATGTCGCTGCCCAGTTTTCCCAACACCACTTGTTGAAGAGGCTTTCCTTACTCCATTTTAGACTCATTGCACCTTTATCAAAGATTAAATGATCATGTGTTTGAGGTTGGGTGTCCGGATACTCAATTCTATTCCATAGGTCCACAGGTCTGTTTTTATTCCAATACCATGCTGTTTTAATTACTACTGCCTTGTAGACAGTTTGAAGTTGAGAAAGGTGATGCCTCCCATCTTTTCCTGAGGATTGCTTTATCTATCCTTTGGCGTTTATTTTTCCATACAAATTTCAGGAGTGTTTGGTCAATTTCTTTGAAGAATGTCATCGGTATCCTCATAGGGACTGCATTGAATCTGTACAGAGCTCTAGGGAGTATTACCATTTTGACAATGTTGATTCTCCCCATCCATGAACAGGGAATGTGTTTCCATTTCCTTGTGTCCTCTTGTATCTCTTGGAGCAGTGTCTAGTAGTTTTCTTTGTACAGGTCCTTTACACACTTGGGAGTTGATTCCTATGTATTTGATTTTCTGTGGCACAATTGTGAATGGAATTGTTTCCTTAATATCTCTTTCTTTTCTTTTCGTTATTTGTATATAGGAAAGCCACCGACTTTTGGGTGTTGATTTTGTATCCTGCCACTCTACTATATGCTTCTATTGTTTCTAGGAGTTTATTGGTAGAGAGTTTAGGGTTCTCTAGGTATATCATGTCATCTGCAAATAATGATAGCTTGATCTTTTCCTTGCCTATCTGGATGCCCTTGATGTCCTTTTTCTTCTCTGATTGCTATGGCAATTTCTTCCAGTACTGTATTGAATAAAAGAGGTGAGGGTGGGCAATCTTGTCTTTTCCCTGATCTCATGGGGAAGGCTTTCAACTTTTCCCCATTTAGAATGATGCTTGCTGTGGGCTTTTGGTAGATGGCTGTAACTATCTTGAGGAAAGTCCTTTCAATTCCCATTTTCTGGAGGGTTTTAATCATGAACAGGTGCTGGATCTTGTCAAATGCTTTTTCTGCGCCTATTGAAAGGATCATATGTTGTTTTATTTTTTCTTTTTATTGATATGATGTATTATGTTGATTGACTTGTGAATGTTGAACCATCCTTGCATTCCCGGGATGAATCCTACTTGGTCATGATGTATAGTCTTCTTGATGAGTCTTATTTTTGATGCAATTACAAATGAGGTCATTATCCTAATTTATTTGTGTAATTGAGAACACATGGAGATGCTCAGAAATTACCCTTATGGTGCAGGAGACCACGTGGAGTGCTGGAGACCAAAACTAGGTTGGTTGCATGCAAGACAAGATTTCTACACACTCTATATCACTAGGTTTCTCTATATTTTTAATAAAATAAAAAATATTAAATAGCCATGATTTATAATGTTATGATTAGTTGCAGATTAGGCACTCAATAATTCAGCACTAATTCCTCCAACTTTACTCTACCAGCATTTCCATATTTCCTCCTATACCAAGCCATAGTCCTGTCAACTTGACAGGCACATTAAAAATTTTCAGTGGTTGCCACTTAGATCTCAGATTTTCAGTTTTGTTGAATCTTTCTTTTTGACTATATGGCTATCCACCTCAATCATATCACTGATATAACTTAAGTCATGGTCCCTGTAAAACCCATTATTTCTTATTCTTTTCTTTACCCATTGATTTCTTTCCTTCTCTATCTCGTCTCTAAGAACTGGGGTCAGCACAACATCAACCCCCCTTTGTTCCCAAACTTCAACGGTTCCTGGATTTTATACATTTATCTAATTTCTTATTGATGGCTCATAGTTTGCATATAAAATGTAATCAGTCTTTGTATATTGATTTTATAGTTTGGAAATCTAGTGAATTTATTTATTGCAACAGATTTGGTGGGATTTTTGTTTATATAAAAACAAAAATATTATTTTACTTATTATTGTTCTCTTTGGATACTTTTATGTCATTTTCCTTGTATGGGTTCTCTGGCTGAATTTGTAATACTATGCTGAACAGAAACGTGACAATATCGGTCCTTTTCATAATTCTAGAGGAAATATTTTTATTTCTTATTATCTAGTATGATGCTAGACATAGATCATCATCAGTGGCTTATATTATGCTGAGATCATTTTATTATGTGCCAATTTTATTTGAGGGCTTTTATTGTAAAATGCTTTGAATTTTTCAACCCAGTTTCAACATTTATTGAGGTGGACATATGGTTCCTCTTTTTTTGTTGATATGACTCATCATGTTGATATATTTGTTTCTGCAAAACCAGCCTTGTATAGAATAGATCTCATTTGAGCAAGTTGTATGGTTCATATAATTTATTGCTAAGAATTTCTTGAGAATTTTTTTGCACATAGATTCATTGGAGATATTGGTCTATCACTTGTTCACTTGACATCCCTTTGTTATTCGATTTTGCTCAAGCGGGGGTCAGTAATATTTCTATTTTGACCCTATCACGTGCCAGTGTAGCCCAATGGCATCTGCTTGCTTCAGGAATGCAAAGAGCCTCAAACCGCTTGTTCAGGGTCTTGACTAAGAAGTCTGACCATCTTGTAAGTGTGCGCCCACGTGATCTTTTGATATCCCGTGGATCCAGTAGGTAACTGGCTCTAGTCCAGTGGTCATCTCCAAATCGCATTACATGTCCAGCCCATCTGATTTTCGATACCTTGGCAACGAGACAGCCGCCCCTGAATCTGGGAACAGCAATGGAGGTCGAGCTCCAGATTCCTTCTTTCACTTGATTGAGGCGTGATATTCCCAAGCATAGGTCTTTCAATTTCTTTTGATTGGTCTATAGTTTTGTTTTATTTTATTTTATTGCTTTTTGGGTCACATGTTCCAATGCTCAGGTGTAACTCCCTGGCTCTGCACTCAGAAATTACTCATGGCGGTGCTCAGGGGACCATATGGGATGCCAGGATCGTAACGCCGGTCGGCTGCGCTTCAAGGCAAAATGCCCTACCCACTGGATTATCGCTCTGGCCCAGGTCTATAGTTTGATTTTTGTTATATATACTTTTTCTAGAATCAGAGTAATACTGGCCTAATAAAATGACATATGAAGGGCTGGAGCGATAGCACAGTGGGTAGGGCATTTACGTTCACTGAGCCGACCCGGTTGGATCACCAGCATCTCATATAGTCCCCGAGCACTGCCAGAAGTAATTCCTGAATAAAGAGCCAGGAGTACCCCTGAGCATCGCTGGGTTTGACTCCAAAAGCAAAATAAATAAATAAATAAATAAAATGACTTATAAGCTTCCTTTACTATTTTTGTTTTGCTTTTAAAAAAATTTAGTTTGCCCTTCTGGGACCTGCAGCTGTTAGGAAAATGAAGTTATAAAATTTGCCTATAAATGGATGGACATGGAGAAGATTATATTGAGCTAAATTAGCCAGAAGGAGAGAGACAGATACAGAATGACTGCATTTATCTGCATAACATAAATATATAGGTACATATTATGATACCAATATCCAAGATCAAGTGAAACATATATCAGGGAGGTCCTGTCAAAGGTGGAAATTATCACAAACGTGTGGGATTCAGGGAGGCTAGGTAAGACAGAAAATGGAACAGTGTGCTGACAATTGTTGAGGGTACTAATGCCAACCTAGAACTGGGCATTAAATAGAGGCAAAAAAATACACATGACAACCCTTTAATGTATGTTCTGTAATCATAGTCTGGAGGGAAGGAAAAGAGAGAGAGAGAGAAATGGAAAGAAATCAAAGAACCTGCCGTGAGCAGGGCTGGGGAGGGGGAGGGAACCGGGGATGTTGGTGGTGGGGAGATGGGGCACTGGTGAGGGATGGGTGCTGCAACACTGATTGACCAAACCCAAATATGAACTTTTTAATTGTATATCTTTGTAATTTTAAAAATAAAAAATTAAAAAAAATAAATAAAATCATAAAGGACTAAAAAAAAAAAAAATGGAAAACAAAAAAAAAAATAACACTAATAAAAATGGGATAATATAGAGGCAAAAAAAATAAAAATAAGAAAATTAGTTTGATTTCTTTGGAGCCATACTCAACTTTAATTAGGGGCTCACTTCAGTGTAAGTTTCAGGAGAACATATGGAGTGCTTGTAATAGTTCACCCGGTTGAATGTATTCAAGGCAAGTGCTGTAATGGTACTATCTCTCCAGCCCCTCTTATTATGTTGATAAAAAGTTTTGTAAAGGTGTGAGGTTTTCCAATGAGAGTCTGTTAAAAATCTGTGAAGCTATCAGATCCCGAAACCTTTATTTTGGGAAAGATTTTATTTATTTTTTTTTTTTTTTAATAAGTAAAATATATGGTTTATTAAGGTTTTATAATTTCTGGCATTCACCCTTTTTCTAATTCAGAATATCATCCAAGAAACACTGTATTTTTTTTTTTTTTAGTTTTTTTATTATACCACCGTGAGACATACAACTACAAAGGTGTTCATAATTGTTCTTGGTAGTACAGTATACCAGCACCCATCCCTCCACCAGTGCCCCATTTCCACCACCAATGTACCCCACCCCCTCCGCCCACCCCAAGTTGCCTCAATAGCAGGTACCCAGTATCCTCTTTCTCTCTTTCTCTCTCTCTGTCTCTGAATCTCTCTCCCTATTCTTTTACACATTGTGGCTAGCCCTGAAGATATTTAGAGTTTATCACTTAAGTCTCTTTGTGTATATACAATGGTGAGTTTTAATCTGCCATTACCATTTCCCCACATTTAGTAAAACACTGATATCTATTTATATCCTATTAATGAATGCAGTCATTCTATATCTGTCCTTTTCCTTCTGACTAATTTCCCTCAGCATGATAGTATCCATGTCCATCCATTTGCAGGTAAATTTCATAATTTCATCTTCTCTGACAGCTGCATTGTATTTTATAGTGTAGATGAACCACAGTTTCTTTAGCCAGTCCTCTGTTCTCGGGCATTTAGGTTGTTTCCAGATTCTAGCTATAGTGAATAGCTCAGAGATGAATAAAGAAGTAAAGATAGCGTTTCTGCTATGTATTTCAGTCTCTCTGGTATATTCTCAGGACTGCTATTGCTGAATCAAATGGGAGCTCAATATCTAGTTTTCTGAGGAATGCCCATATTGTTTTCCAAAGGGCTGGACCAGCCGGCACTCCCACCAACAGTGGATGAGAGTCCGTTATCCCCACATCCAAGCCAGCACCGGTTGTTCTTGCTATTTTTGGATTGTGCCAGTCTCTGTGGTGAGATGGTACCTCATTGTTGTATTGATTTGACCTCCTGATGATTAAAGATGAAGAGCACTTTTTTCATATGCCTTTTGGGTCATCCTCAATTTCTTCTTTTTTGAAACTTCGTTCATTTCTTCTCCCCATTTTTGGATGGGTTGGCTTTTTTTTTTTTTTTCTTGTGAAGGGCTACCAGTGCTTGACATATCCTGAATATTAACCCTCCTTGTCAGATGGGTATTGGGTGAATATCCTTTCACTATTCGTGGGGGGGTTTATTATTCCATACAAAATTTCAGGAGTGTTTGTTCAATTTCTTCGAAAGGAACATCATGGGTATATTTATAGGGACCGCATTGAATCTGCATAAAGCTCTAGAGGTACCATTTTGATAATGTTAACCTTCCAATCCATGAGCAGGGAATGTGTCTCCATTTCTCAGGTCCTCTTTTTTATTTACCGAAGTAATGTTTTGTAGTTTCCTTTGTAGAGATCCTTTACATTCTTTTGTCAAACTGATTCCTAGGTATTTGATTTTCTGCCGCTAATGTGAATGGGATAGTTTATTTAATGTCCCTTTCTTCTCTTTCGCTGTTTGCATATAGGAAGGCCATTGACTTTTGGGTATTTCTTTTTATACCCTGCCACTCTACTATAGGAATGTATTATTATTTCTAGGAGCTTCTTGGTAGAGTGGGTTTCATCCAGGTATAATATCATGTCATCTGCAAATATTGATAACTTGGCTTCTTCCCTTCCTATCCGGATGCCCTTAATGTCTTTTTCTTCTCTGATTGCTATGGCAAGTACTTCCAGGACTATATTGAATAGAAGTGGTGAGAGTGGGCAGCCTTGTCTTGTCCCTGAACTTAAGGGAAGGCTTTCATTTTTTCCCCATTGAGAATGATGCCTCACTGTGGGCTCGTAGTAGATGGCCTGGATTATCTTGAGGAAGGTTCCTTCAATCCCCATTTTTAAGGGAAGAGCTTTTATCTTGAACAGGTCCTGAATCTTGTCAAATGCCTATCTGTATCTATTGATTTGATCATATGGTTTTTATTTTTCTTTTTTTGTTGATGTGGATGTAATATGTTGATTGACTTACTTGATGTGGAACCATTCTTACATTCCCGGATCAATCCCACTTTAAAGATAGATAATCTTTTTGATAGTATCTTTGGATTCTATTTGCTAGTATTTTGTTGAAGATCTTCGCATCTGTATTCATCAGGAGTTATATCTGTAATTTTCCTTTTTGTGACATCTCTGTCTGCTTTTCCAGTAATCAGAGTTATGTTACTATAAAAGCTATTTGGGAGTGTTTATGTTTCTCTCATTTGCCGGAAGAGCTTGAAAAAGAATTGGAGTAGGTCCTCGGTAAGAAGTTTTCTAGAATTCACTGGTGAATCCATCTAGGACCTGCGCTTTTGTGTGTTTGGGGAACACTGATCATGATTCTATCTCGATGGAGATAGGGTTTGTTGAGGTATTCCAAATTCTTGTTGCAGACTTGGGGGCTTTAGGAATTCAGAATTTCATTCCATTTCTTCCAGATTCTCTTGTTTCGTAGCATACAGGATCTCATAGTATCTCGATTATCTTACAATTTCCTTTTTTTTCTTATTTGATGTCCCTGTTTTCATTTGGATTCCATTTAGTTGGGTTCTCTCTTTTCCTTTTCTTGCCAAGTCTAGCAGGTGTTTTGTCAGTCTTGTTTATTTTTTCAAAGAATCAGCTTCTAGTTTCGTTGATCTTCTGGATTATTTTTTGGCTTTGAGAAAGATTTTAATACAATTTCAATTTCTTGCTTCTATTTTTTAAATTTGATCATTTGTAGAATATAAAAATAACAAAAATTGTTATTCATCATTCAATTTGAATCTTACAATGTCAACACTCCATCTAGCCACATTTCTCACACTAAAGTTTGATTTTTCACCTGCTGCCTGCCCTCTCTCTAGCCCCAAAGCGATACTTGCTATGTGGCCGAGCAGTTCTCTCTCTCTCTTTTCTCACACTCTCTTATTTGCTTTTTATGACGCTGAGGTTTGCGAGGTACAGTTACTGAAAAAGAAGTATGATGCACACCCCCATCTCCTAAGCACTCAGGTCTTGTCAAGTGTGTATTCCAGCTATCATTGTGAATTGTCCCTACTTCCCTGCTCTAACTGCACTCCCTCCCGCTGTGTCAAACTACCCACCATAGACCAATCTGGAATACTATTATTCAAATAATATGTTCTTTTTATTTAAGCCCACAAAATAAATTATATAATGATTCTATGTTTGTTCCACTCCGTCTGACTTATTTCCTCAGCATGACTCTCTTCATGTCCATCCATGTATGAGATAAATTTATGACCTTATTTTCCTATCCAGCTTCATGAGTATTTACATTGTATAACTCTACATATTTTCTATATCCACTCATCTGTTCTCAGGCATTTGATTTATTTCTGGATTCTGACTATTGTGACTTCCAATTGCTGCTTGTAGTAGACATAGGAATTACCAGATGGCTTTTTATAGGTGTTTAGGGTCACTGGTGTTAGCCTTTTCCCTAAGCACAGTATTGCCTAGGATTGTAAATAAACACTATCCTAGTTATTTCCCTGAAATAATGCTTATATGTTTTCCAGAAAAGGATGGACCAAATGTTGTCCCCTACAGCAATGAATGAGGTCACTTTGTATACGCACCAGGATTGATTGATTTTTGATTGAAGAATTGTGATTTTCAAAGATTAATAGCAGTTGAGGTTTTATAACACCAACATATTATCGTCCTTCCCTCCACCAGGTTTCCCTTCCCCACCGTCCCACCCCATCCTAGGCTGTCAGCGAGGTTCATTACAAGTCTCAGCTGTTGCGGCTTGGATTTCATGTGTTCTCACTTTGTTTTTTGATGTATGGCTACACCACTCACACATATCACCCAAGTACCAGCCCTGATCCATATTCCTCATTATTTCCAATCTTGTCTTTACTTACGTTCTCTCCTAGTGTGTCCCTACTCCTGTCTATACGGAGTGAAGAAGGATGATCTTAGGTATCCATTTTCCTACAATTATACTTCTTACTCATCCCAGTACTCTAAATACCACAGATAGATGGGAGTAATTCTATCCTCAACTGTTTACTGTTTCTTCTTCTGGCATACTTACTCATGATATCTACCCATCTGCTTAAGGTTGCAGTAAATTGCATGCACTTTCCTTGTTCCCACATTCCCGCAGCATTCCATTATTATGTGTAAACATCTTACTTAATACATTCATCTGCCATTGTACATCTAGATCAATTCCATATCTGAAAAGCTATCTACTGAGAGCAGCAATGAATAATTTTGTACATATGACCTTGCTGAAGAGTATTTACATGGCCTGAGGATAGATGGATTTGTTCTTTGATGTGCCCAGTCTCTGTAGCATGAGATGATAACTCATTTATACTTTTGATTTGTATCTTCATGATAATTAGCGCAGGTGCACTTTTTCGTAACCCTTTTGCCTATTATATTTCTTCAGGAGGTTACCATTCATTTATCCTCACCATTTTCACTCTTTCTATTATTTTTTACACCTAATCACTGGTATGTTTTATATACCTATTTATTTCTAATGAGTTCAGTTTTGGCATTTTTTGCTAATTGGGATTCTACTTGATTTATGATGGTTTCTAATGATAGTTTTTTATGCACAGGAATTCCAGCACCACACTCACTACCAGCAGTGTGCCCCGTTCCTTCCTCAAGAGCACTAACACCCATTCAGCTTACATGCTACCACCAATTGGTCTCCCATGTATTTGCATTGGGTACTTTATTACTATCTTGCTGTGTGTATCTTTAGAACCATATATAAAATACATACTCTATCTATTCCTTCCCTTCTCATAATATCCTCTAGTTCCATACCTGTTGCTACACATTGCATGATTTTTTTTTTCTTAGGGTGCATGAGTATTCCATTGTGGCATATACAGATATAAATATTCTTAGAAGATTGCATGATTCTAAAAAATTTTTAAATTACCCAGAGTAATGAAAGTGTACATTCATAATAATGTTAATATTGTTAATTTATTTATTTTTTCAGTTTAATAATTTTGTTTCCATCGTTTCTACTTTTTACTTGGCTATTAGAACTTTCTCTTTTTGCTGTGAATCTCACTAGCATGCTGTTTAAAATTTGTATTTGTATTGCCTTGCAGTCGCTATTTCAATTATTACTAGATATTTTATTAATTCCTTTACTACTTCATGATTTTCTTCATCCTTATAATTCTTTTTTGGAGTATTAATTCAATTTGAGCTTTATCTTTTTTTCTTAGGGAGTTCATATTTCTATATAATTCCTTCCCGTACTATAAGTTGTTTTGCATGTGGTCAGAAAATCCCTTATATTTATATTTCTTCTGCAAGTATTTTTGATTCACAAATGATTTATTCACTGATCTTGTAGCATTGTGGAAAGATATTGTTTGATATTTCAAGGAAAGTCAATAGCAAGATGGATAATCTCTCAGTATTTATGAGAATACCAGAAGAGGAAAAGAAAGTAGGAAGAACGACTATTAGTAGAGAAATAGTTCAAGGAACTTCCTCGATGGTCTCTGGAAAGTTATTCTTTTTTATGAGCCTAGAGAATCACAAAAAAATGGACTCCAAACATATAATGGTGCCAAGACACGTCATAATCAAAGTAGCCAAGAGGGAGAGAGAGGAGAGAGAGAGAGGAAGGGAAAGCAGGGAGCAAGAGAGCCAGAGTGGTTAGCAAAATTAAACCTATAAAACAAGGGAAATATATAAAATAAAATGCCAACGCCCCATATCTGCCCATTTGGCCTAAACAAGATAACAGAAGGCTATTAAACAGACCAAAAGCCCTAGGATTTTTTATACTGAATTATCATTTATTGGAGAGGCAGTTAAAAACATTCTCAATCAGCGAAGAGCTGACATATTATGTGGTAATCAACCAGCCCTGGAAAAATTACACAGAAAAGCCACATGAAGCAAATGGCTGGGGCACAGAGAGATGGTGGAAGATATCCGAGTAAGGGCATCCGGATCTGGGCCATACCATCCGGGAAATTGGTCCTCTACAGGCACCGCCAGGGGTAAATTTTGAGAGCAGAGCCAGGAGAAACCCTGAGCATTTGTTTGTTCTGACCCCCAAAAACCCCCCCCCAAGAAGCAAATAGCTTTGCAAAATCACCAAATCTAACACATGTGTATTACACATTTACTCAAAAGTCTTTATAAATATCAATGTACTGAAAGACTCCCTTCACAAAAAAGAGGCAGAATGGCGGCTGAATGATTTGGAAATACAGCTATGAAACTCTGCTGGAAACACACTTGAATTGACAAGATAAATGTGATATTAGTTCCCTTGCCCAGAGTAAGAAAGGATGGAAAACAATTCAGAAGTCCCTTAGGGGATGGCTTGTTGAATCTCATGCTGACTTTTATTCTTTTATTCTGGGTTTGTATGTAGAGATCTGTCGAATTTCTGTT